>JAGSMR010000783.1:0-16159 GCA_029286605.1 Sericinus montela | reverse complement strand
AAATCCTAGAAACTTCCCAACTCTGCCCTCACTGTACATCTTACAAGTAGCTACTTATCTCTGTTTTAATAATGTTAATGTTGAAAGATACACGAAAACGCATAATAAGTATGAGATTGGTGATGTCTATATGTACACTGGTGCATGTGATAATGTTAGTAAAATGAGTGTAATTTGCGTATATGACAGGTCATATTCAATAATAAAATACTAAAAAGTATAAAACATCAAAATCCAACATATTTTAAACAGGAACATACATCTAAAGATGGTAGACCAATCGATAAATGTTGTCATGCTTGGGGCTATCCCGGCGCCGCTGGTTGGGGCTACGGAGCTGGACTTGGCGCCGGTATTGGCTACGGTCCCGCTATCGCTGGACGTGGTATCGGTGGTTGCGGATGCGGCATTTACTAGGAGACATCATCGACAATGCTCATGCTATGAAAATATAGAATTGTGAAAGCAGATATTTCTTTCATTTGTTGTTTGTGGGGAAAAAATTATTGTAAAAACGCGAACAAAGTTTGATTTTTTACATAAACGAATGCATTACGATGGTAAATGTAAAAGGACGAATTTGTAACGCAATGTAAAATGAAGATTATAACTCTGATTTTGACGGATTGCGGTAACGGAAAAGTGGTGTTTGCGGTGATATATTGTATTGTGTACATGTTGCTACTTATTTCATCTAAAATCGACGCGAAAAATTTAATAACATGAACAATTGTCGGAAGTACTAATTTAGTCGCACAAATATTATGAAACACAGGGAAGGATGAAATAAATGAATGCGATTACATCTTTTATGTAATAACTATTTAGTTTTGTCTCCGTCACGTAGTAAGGAAGATTAAAATGGTAGATATTGCTCAACGAATGTTTCAATTCCTGCTTGTTTTCATATACCAACGTACTATAAAAACTAAATGTCTCGATTATAATTACATTAATTTGTATCATTAAACACAGTCAACATGTCTGCTAAAGCTATCGTTCTCTTCTGCGCCCAAGCATTCTTGGTCCAGGTAAGAAAGCTAAATAAAACATTACGATATAGAATTCTTCAATCTTATAATATGAATAACATTAAGTTTATTGAATTATGATTAAATGAAATAACCACATTGTTTTATGTATTCCCTAGGCCATCTCTGGCTACTGCTTGGGCAATGGATTGGGATATGAGGCACCTTTGATTGCTGGAGCTCCCTGCGGCGCTGGCTGGGCCGGTTACGGTGCCGGTGCGGTTTAGCTGCCATCCCTACTGCTAGCGGCGGTGGTTTCCTGTCTCCAGCGCTTCTCCCATCCCGCCTGTTGGTGTATCTGTTCTCTCAGAGAACGAGATCGGAGGTATCCTGGCTGTTGGTGGTGAGCTGCCTTCCTCGGTACCGTCGGTCTGGAAGGCGTGCTTCCTACCGCTGGTGCTGGTGCAGTATCTTACGGATGCGGAAACGGTGCCGTGGGTATGGTGAGCGAAGACATTGCCGGTGCCGCTTGGGGCTATCCCGGCGCCGCTGGTTGGGGCTACGGAGCTGGACTTGGCGCCGGTATTGGCTACGGTCCGCTATCGCTGGACGTGGTATCGGTGGTTGCGGATGCGGCATTTACTAGAGACATCATCGACAATGCTCATGCTATGAAAATATAGAGTTGTGAAAGCAGATATTTTCATTTGTTGTTTGTGGGGAAAAATTATTGTAAAACGCGAACAAAGTTTGATTTTTTTACATAAACGAATGCATTACGATGGTAAATGTAAAGGACGAATTTGTAACGCAATGTAAAATGAAGATTATAACTCTGATTTTGACGGATTGCGGTAACGGAAAAGTGGTAGTTTTGCGGTGATATATTGTATTGTGTACATGTTGCTACTTTATTTCATCTAAAATCGACGCGAAAAATTTAATAACATGAACAATTGTCGGAAGTACTAATTTAGTCGCACAAATATTATGAAACACAGGGAAGGATGAAATAAATGAATGCGATTACATCTTTTATGTAATAACTATTTAGTTTTGTCTCCGTCACGTAGTAAGGAAGATTAAAATGGTAGATATTGCTCAACGAATGTTTCAATTCCTGCTTGTTTTCATATACCAACGTACTATAAAAACTAAAATGTCTCGATTATAATTACATTAATTTGTATCATTAAACACAGTCAACATGTCTGCTAAAGCTATCGTTCTTCTGCGCCCAAGCATTCTTGGTCCAGGTAAGAAAGCTAAATAAAACATTACGATATAGAATTCTTCAATCTTATAATATGAATAACATTAAGTTTATTGAATTATGATTAAATGAAATAACCACATTGTTTTATGTATTCCCTAGGCCATCTCTGGCTACTGCTTGGGCAATGGATTGGGATATGAGGCACCTTTGATTGCTGGAGCTCCCTGCGGCGCTGGCTGGGCCGGTTACGGTGCCGGTGCGGTTTAGCTGCCATCCCTACTGCTAGCGGCGGTGGTTTCCTGTCTCCAGCGCTTCTCCCATCCCGCCCGTTGGTGTATCTGTTCTCTCAGAGAACGAGATCGGAGGTATCCTGGCTGTTGGTGGTGAGCTGCCTTTCCTCGGTACCGTCGGTCTGGAAGGCGTGCTTCCTACTGCTGGTGCTGGTGCAGTATCTTACGGATGCGGAAACGGTGCCGTGGGTATGGTGAGCGAAGACATTGCCGGTGCCGCTTGGGGCTATCCCGGCGCCGCTGGTTGGGGCTACGGAGCTGGACTTGGCGCCGGTATTGGCTACGGTCCGCTATCGCTGGACGTGGTATCGGTGGTTGCGGATGCGGCATTTACTAGGAGACATCATCGACAATGCTCATGCTATGAAAATATAGAGTTGTGAAAGCAGATATTTCTTTCATTTGTTGTTTGTGGGGAAAAAATTATTGTAAAAACGCGAACAAAGTTTGATTTTTTACATAAACGAATGCATTACGATGGTAAATGTAAAAGGACGAATTTGTAACGCAATGTAAAATGAAGATTATAACTCTGATTTTGACGGATTGCGGTAACGGAAAAGTGGTAGTTTTGCGGTGATATATTGTATTGTGTACATGTTGCTACTTATTTCATCTAAAATCGACGCGAAAAATTTAATAACATGAACAATTGTCGGAAGTACTAATTTAGTCGCACAAATATTATGAAACACAGGGAAGGATGAAATAAATGAATGCGATTACATCTTTTATGTAATATTAGAACGTGAATAAAACATAAATCAATAAATATCTTCACGTAATTCCCAATACAGGGGTAGACAGAGGTCTAGTCTAAACATAAGCAAAAAAAGGTTAGATTAGATAGATTAAGTTTTTTTACAACACAATTTCTTATTTGTGGAATACGAAAAGCCATTTTGGCGCTTAGCCGTGTGGATATTTATTTATTTATTTATTTAATCTTTATTGCGATTCCGTATAGGTCACAAAAGGCGGACTTAATGCCTATAGGCATTCTCTTCCAGTCAACCTATGGTATGGTGAAATTTGTGGTAGGCGCAATAAAGTTAAGGTCAAAGAAAATATAATACATAGACATACATAAAACTGTTACATATATATAGAGAAATAGACGAATACATGATAAGACCTTACCTATTTATACACACATATACACATACATATATACGCTTACATATATACACTATATAAATATTCTAACAGACATTTTAGAATGATATGATATGGATATGGCCCATCCTCAGCCCTACCGTTGGTGTAAGGCAAGGCACCGAAGGGAAATGCCTGAAAATACCATAGCCCATCGGAATATGCTAGTATAATCACTTAGAGCAGACGTCTCGCAAACGTCACGCCGGTGACGTTTACGAGACGTCTGCTGCTACGATCGACAGTGCTTGCCAAGCGTAGCGAGTATGGCAAATCCTGCTTAAGAAATGGCTGTGGTCCTGCAGTGGCCTTTTTAAGGCCGTTTTCATTATGATTATTTGAGATTTTTTTAAAGTATTCAGTAGCGCTAAAAATTTATTATCATCGTAAAGTTTAAGCTATTTTTTTCTAAACTCTTTATTATTGATATAGATGCGTTGCATGGAGTCCCAGAATTGGGGGAGGGGGGTGTGTGGGCCACCGGTTACCTGCACTCACCAGACAAAACGCAGAAGTTTGTTAGACTTCTACTTCACGCCGATATTCTGTGAGGTCGTGGTACTTCCCCGGTCGAGCCGGCCCATTCATGCAACAACAAAAGTTGATGCGTGGCTCTACGACTGTTAAAATATATTATTATATATATTTATTATTGGACTATAATTATTACACGCCTTATGGCGTCTTTTGTTTGTGAATTGGGCTATCTTATTGGCTTTCATTTTGATTCTTTCCAGTTGTTAGTCAATCTGTCGGCACCCTCTGTTTTTGGTCAGTTAGGGGTAGTTATGATTATACAAAAATACGATATGATTTTTTTATATAAATAGCTGATGCCTATCTTTGCCTTATATTTTGGCCTTGTATTTTCAGCCTGGTATGGCAGCCTTTATGATAAAGTTGTCCCAAAAATGTCTTCAGTGAAAGGTGGGTCGAAAGGACAGAATTGTCTAGATATCTGTCTATCCCAGTAATGTAAATGGCGTGAAGATATTACTTTATTCATGTACAGAATATTAATACCATGTATGGGATCGACTTCATCATGACGACCAAGCGACAGTTGTTCAGTGATGTCTCTGTCATCAATAAGGTCAAAAAACCAGTAGTAATCACCGTATGGTAAGAGGCACACATAACCTCAACGTGGAGCTCGAATGGTCTCGTTTGATTAAGTTCACACTCCGTCCATCTCGTGCCCTTATTCGAAATCCCGAGAGCTTTCAGTTCGAATTACACAATCGCTTAGAGTGCCTAGGCGATTGCGATACAGTGGTTGATACAAATAGCAGGCTAGTGGAAGTTGTTCATGCGGTAGGGAAAGTTTTCAGGATTCTCTGCGAAAACAATGCCACAAAGCTATCTGATCTCACTCTTAAGCTCTTGGAAGCTAGGCGTGAAATGAGGCTGCAGTCTACAACTCATGGGTCAGCATACCGGCTACTGAATAGACAGAACTAAGGTAACTAACTAGGTAAAATCGGAAAAAAAATCTTTCTAACTTAAAAGGCTGCATAATCGGAATGCGGGTTCAGAAACCCGAGTTCGATCCCCAGATAGTTGGCTCGTACCAATGGGTCACCAATAATTTTTCGGTGGAAGATTTGTCGAAAGGACTTTATTGCCTAGACCAGCATTGGGATTGGTGCAAAGAAATTGTTTTTTTTTAACAAAAGCATACCTACTGAGTTTGTTTCGCCTATTTCATCTCGGTTTTGCCTCTGAAACGGTGACTGATCTTAATAAGTGACAATCGATAGACATAATCGATGTATTTCACTAATATCGATGAAAAAATTATTTGATTCAATGGGGGCGGTACACTCTTCTGCTGGTTTAGATAAAGATCAGTCAGTGGTCAATTGAAAGAAGGAAAGAAAGTAGATGTATTCATTGCCACAAAACAGTACATATAAAGGTTATAGCTAATAATTACAGATTAAGATAAAATGTATTACTGGATTGCAGCAACGAAACGGCATCCGACTCAGCAAATTGCTTTAAATTAAAGTTCTGTTTATATTTCCTGCCGAGCTACAGCTTTCCGAAATTCCTTTCTCACCTGAATTTCGTAAATACAGTATCCGGGGAAAAACTTGATTATATTGCCGGAGATACTGAGGATTTTGTATACATTATTGATATCGAACGGGAATGATAAAAGTTATAGATAGAGATCGAGCGGGTGCAGGGAGAGAGATAGGAGAGGGGGGAGGGTAATTATCTAAATTACCCTTGTTCATGAAACCAACTTGTCACAAAATACTTAGTTTCTCCCGTTCTAGTTGATTTCCAAACCACTCGGATTTCGTCATTTCGAAGACAGAAAACTTGCTTAAATTTCAAAGTGGTAACCTACTTTATGTTTTTTCTTCTTAATTTATGGAAGAAAAATTTATTGGAATTTTGTGACAAATAAAACGATAGTACTGCAATTAAATCGTAATTATTCTGAATGAGCATTCTTGAAAGAATTGCCGATGTTCATTTTCAATACAGGTAGGCACCGTTGCAACCGCAGCCGCAGCCACCGGCGCAGCTTCCAGCAATGGACACAACACCACCAGCCGGAACTTCTCCACCGAATCTGACAGCACCCAGAATAGGCACCTGACCAGCAACAAGGGTGGAACCAGCGACTCCCATCTCACCAGCGACTGCAACATCACCGACGCCAGTTCCTCCGTAAGCCGGGCCTGCGATGGCAGCAGGGCCCGCCAGAGGGCCTGCGAGACCGTATCCGAGACCGAGGCCAGCTCCGTAAGCAAATTCGTTGCCTAAAGCGGCTCCACATCCGAGACCATATTCACCAGCGAATCCAGGAGCGTAGCCCAAGCCGAGTCCGGCACCGAGGCACTGGCTGTATACATTCTGGAATTTAAGAAAACATTCTAATTGTGAGCGATACATGTTGTATTCTCTTTGATGATGCATGCAGTGTTTGATATAACAAATATTTGAATTTTTGGCTACCTATTGAGGGCAAGTTTTATACGCAACTGTGGAAAATAATGTAATAATGTTTACCTGGATCAAGCAAGCTTGAACGCAGAGCAGCAAGAAGGCGAAAGGAGACATTTCAAAGATTTGTTTTCCGACTGTGTAAACTGCAGAGTAATTCATGAACGAAAATCGGTGGCTTATATATCGATACTTCTCTAGGGAACTTAAAATAATTTCGTAACGAACATCGAAACGTGAGATCGTGTTCGCTTTTACATTTTTTAACGAAATCCGTAACCTGTTTTATCTTATTGTTAATTTACATTAGTTGTATTAGTTTCATGTACCGTATTTGGTCATAGGAAATATATTTTTCACCAGCCTTTCAGCCTCCTCTTTTTATACTCTGCAGGCAACCTGCATTATCCACATCGTTTAGTTATATTTCTTATACAACGAGAATAATGTACAATAGTCACCATGCCCGAGTTCTTCGAGTTCTTCGTTAAAGTCAACAAGGAGACACTCAGCCTTGAAACTGGAAATAGCTAATGAAAGATGACAGGATAAATATCTTGGGAAATACCAGTATTAAATTATGCAGACCGGTGACGGGCAGCAGCGACTGAGGTGCGAGGTATAGGTATTTGGAGGTGCTAATTCTGTTAACTAGTAGTAAATTTAGCAGCTGGCTCTCCTGATACAGATTGCGTTCAAGTCCTTAAATATAATTGAAAATTCAAAACTAGGCTACGGCAAGAATTCATAAAGGCAAAAATTAAATAATAATGGTATATAATCAAATTAAACTTTTGAAAATGTTTAAAAGGTTTTTTATGTAATAACTATTTAGTTTTGTCTCCGTCACGTAGTAAGGAAGATTAAAATGGTAGATATTGCTCAACGAATGTTTCAATTCCTGCTTGTTTTCATATACCAACGTACTATAAAAACTAAAATGTCTCGATTATAATTACATTAATTTGTATCATTAAACACAGTCAACATGTCTGCTAAAGCTATCGTTCTCTTCTGCGCCCAAGCATTCTTGGTCCAGGTAAGAAAGCTAAATAAAACATTACGATATAGAATTCTTCAATCTTTATAATATGAATAACATTAAGTTTATTGAATTATGATTAAATGAAATAACCACATTGTTTTATGTATTCCCTAGGCCATCTCTGGCTACTGCTTGGGCAATGGATTGGGATATGAGGCACCTTTGATTGCTGGAGCTCCCTGCGGCGCTGGCTGGGCCGGTTACGGTGCCGGGTGCGGTTTAGCTGCCATCCCTACTGCTAGCGGCGGTGGTTTCCCTGTCTCCAGCGCTTCTCCCATCCCGCCCGTTGGTGTATCTGTTCTCTCAGAGAACGAGATCGGAGGTATCCTGGCTGTTGGTGGTGAGCTGCCTTTCCTCGGTACCGTCGGTCTGGAAGGCGTGCTTCCTACTGCTGGTGCTGGTGCAGTATCTTACGGATGCGGAAACGGTGCCGTGGGTATGGTGAGCGAAGACATTGCCGGTGCCGCTTGGGGCTATCCCGGCGCCGCTGGTTGGGGCTACGGAGCTGGACTTGGCGCCGGTATTGGCTACGGTCCCGCTATCGCTGGACGTGGTATCGGTGGTTGCGGATGCGGCATTTACTAGGAGACATCATCGACAATGCTCATGCTATGAAAATATAGAATTGTGAAAGCAGATATTTCTTTCATTTGTTGTTTGTGGGGAAAAAATTATTGTAAAAACGCGAACAAAGTTTGATTTTTTACATAAACGAATGCATTACGATGGTAAATGTAAAAGGACGAATTTGTAACGCAATGTAAAATGAAGATTATAACTCTGATTTTGACTGATTGCGGTAACGGAAAAGTGGTAGTTTTGCGGTGATATATTGTATTGTGTTTATGTTGTTACTAATTACATCTAAAATCGACACAAAAAATTGAATTACATAAAAAATTGTCAGAAGTTATAATTTAGTCGCATAAATATTACGTTTATTTCCAATATATGAGAAATGAATTTCTCCATCATTCCCAGCGACATGCGTAATATTCTATAGTTATTTTTAGGATTTTTAATACGATAGTTTTATTATTCTTATTATTATGAAACACAGGGAAGGATGAAATAAATGAATGCGATTACATCTTTTATGTAATATTAGAACGTGAATAAAACATAAATCAATAAATATCTTCACGTAATTCCCAATACAGGGGTAGACAGAGGTCTAGTCTAAACATAAGCAAAAAAGGTTAGATTAGATAGATTAAGTTTTTTT
Organism: Sericinus montela; assembly: GCA_029286605.1. Classification (NCBI taxonomy): domain Eukaryota; kingdom Metazoa; phylum Arthropoda; class Insecta; order Lepidoptera; family Papilionidae; genus Sericinus; species Sericinus montela. Next base: position 7,296 of record JAGSMR010000783.1, on the reverse strand, counting down.
ACAACACAATTTCTTATTTGTGGAATACGAAAAGCCATTTTGGCGCTTAGCCGTGTGGATATTTATTTATTTATTTATTTATTTAATCTTTATTGCGATTCCGTATAGGTCACAAAAGGCGGACTTAATGCCTATAGGCATTCTCTTCCAGTCAACCTATGGTATGGTGAAATTTGTGGTAGGCGCAATAAAGTTAAGGTCAAAGAAAATATAATACATAGACATACATAAAACTGTTACATATATATAGAGAAATAGACGAATACATGATAAGACCTTACCTATTTATACACACATATACACATACATATATACGCTTACATATATACACTATATAAATATTCTAACAGACATTTTAGAATGATATGATATGGATATGGCCCATCCTCAGCCCTACCGTTGGTGTAAGGCAAGGCACCGAAGGGAAATGCCTGAAAATACCATAGCCCATCGGAATATGCTAGTATAATCACTTAGAGCAGACGTCTCGCAAACGTCACGCCGGTGACGTTTACGAGACGTCTGCTGCTACGATCGACAGTGCTTGCCAAGCGTAGCGAGTATGGCAAATCCTGCTTTAAGAATACAGCGTAGGTCCTGCAGTGGCCTTTTTAAGGCCGTTTTCATTATGATTATTTGAGTTTTTAAAGTATTCAGTAGCGCTAAAAATTTATTATCATCGTAAAGTTTAAGCTATTTTTTCTAAACTCTTTATTATTGATATAGATGCGTTGCATGGAGTCCCCCAGAATTGGGGAAGGGGGGTGTGTGGGCCACCGGTTACCTGCACTCACCAGACAAAACGCAGAAGTTTGTTAGACTTCTACTTCACGCCGATATTCTGTGAGGTCGTGGTACTTCCCGGTCGAGCTGGCTCATTCATGCAACAACAAAAGTTGATGCGTGGCTCTACGACTGTTAAAATATATTATTATATATATTTATTATTGGACTATAATTATTACACGCCTTATGGCGTCTTTTGTTTGTGAATTGGGCTATCTTATTGGCTTTCATTTTGATTCTTTCCAGTTGTTAGTCAATCTGTCGGCACCTCTGTTTTTGGTCAGTTAGGGTAGTTATGATTATACAAAATACGATATGATTTTTACATAAACGAATGCATTACGATGGTAAATGTAAAAGGACGAATTTGTAACGCAATGTAAAATGAAGATTATAACTCTGATTTTGACGGATTGCGGTAACGGAAAAGTGGTAGTTTTGCGGTGATATATTGTATTGTGTACATGTTGCTACTTATTTCATCTAAAATCGACGCGAAAAATTTAATAACATGAACAATTGTCGGAAGTACTAATTTAGTCGCACAAATATTATGAAACACAGGGAAGGATGAAATAAATGAATGCGATTACATCTTTTATGTAATATTAGAACGTGAATAAAACATAAATCAATAAATATCTTCACGTAATTCCCAATACAGGGGTAGACAGAGGTCTAGTCTAAACATAAGCAAAAAAAAGGTTAGATTAGATAGATTAAGTTTTTTTACAACACAATTTCTTATTTGTGGAATACGAAAAGCCATTTTGGCGCTTAGCCGTGTGGATATTTATTTATTTATTTATTTATTTAATCTTTATTGCGATTCCGTATAGGTCACAAAAGGCGGACTTAATGCCTATAGGCATTCTCTTCCAGTCAACCTATGGTATGGTGAAATTTGTGGTAGGCGCAATAAAGTTAAGGTCAAAGAAAATATAATACATAGACATACATAAAACTGTTACATATATATAGAGAAATAGACGAATACATGATAAGACCTTACCTATTTATACACACATATACACATACATATATACGCTTACATATATACACTATATAAATATTCTAACAGACATTTTAGAATGATATGATATGGATATGGCCCATCCTCAGCCCTACCGTTGGTGTAAGGCAAGGCACCGAAGGGAAATGCCTGAAAATACCATAGCCCATCGGAATATGCTAGTATAATCACTTAGAGCAGACGTCTCGCAAACGTCACGCCGGTGACGTTTACGAGACGTCTGCTGCTACGATCGACAGTGCTTGCCAAGCGTAGCGAGTATGGCAAATCCTGCTTTAAGAATACAGCGTAGGTCCTGCAGTGGCCTTTTTAAGGCCGTTTTCATTATGATTATTTGAGTTTTTTAAAGTATTCAGTAGCGCTAAAAATTTATTATCATCGTAAAGTTTAAGCTATTTTTCTAAACTCTTTATTATTGATATAGATGCGTTGTATGGAGTCCCCCCAGAATTGGGGAAGGGGGGTGTGTGGGCCACCGGTTACCTGCACTCACCAGACAAAACGCAGAAGTTTGTTAGACTTCTACTTCACGCCGATATTCTGTGAGGTCGTGGTACTTCCCGGTCGAGCTGGCTCATTCATGCAACAACAAAAGTTGATGCGTGGCTCTACGACTGTTAAAATATATTATTATATATATTTATTATTGGACTATAATTATTACACGCCTTATGGCGTCTTTTGTTTGTGAATTGGGCTATCTTATTGGCTTTCATTTTGATTCTTTCCAGTTGTTAGTCAATCTGTCGGCACCCTCTGTTTTTGGTCAGTTAGGGGTAGTTATGATTATACAAAAATACGATATGATTTTTTTATATAAATAGCTGATGCCTATGTTTGCCTTATATTTTGGCCTTGTATTTTCAGCCTGGTATGGCAGCCTTTATGATAAAGTTGTCCCAAAAATGTCTTCAGTGAAAGGTGGGTCGAAAGGACAGAATTGTCTAGATATCTGTCTATCCCAGTAATGTAAATGGCGTGAAGATATTACTTTATTCATGTACAGAATATTAATACCGTGTATGGGATCGACTTCATCATGACGACCAAGCGACAGTTGTTCAGTGATGTCTCTGTCATCAATAAGGTCAAAAAACCAGTAGTAATCACCGTATGGTAAGAGGCACACATAACCTCAACGTGGAGCTCGAATGGTCTCGTTTGATTAAGTTCACACTCCGTCCATCTCGTGCCCTTATTCGAAATCCCGAGAGCTTTCAGTTCGAATTACACAATCGCTTAGAGTGCCTAGGCGATTGCGATACAGTGGTTGATACAAATAGCAGGCTAGTGGAAGTTGTTCATGCGGTAGGGGGAAAGTTTTTCAGGATTCTCTGCGAAAAAAATGCCACAAAAGCTATCTGATCTCACTCTTAAGCTCTTGGAAGCTAGGCGTGAAATGAGGCTGCAGTCTACAACTCATGGGTCAGCATACCGGCTACTGAATAGACAGACCTCAAAGTCTATGAGGCAAGACATACGCAAATTCAATACGCACGTATTGAAGAAGCGATAGAGCGGAACCAGGGTTCCAAAGTCTTCGTCAAAGATCTGTCTATCGGGAACAGCCATCTGACTAAGTTGAAGACCGAAACTGGTGCAGGTATTTCCGCTAAAGTCGAGATTTTGAGTGAGATCCAAAGATTTTATGGACAGCTATACACATCGTCGCTAAAACCACACTCTAGTGTGAGTGAGTGACCCATGAGCCAAGCTCACCCGACACTACTCCAATGATATCCCGGACGTCAGTCTGCGCGAGATTAGGATGGCCCTCAAACAGTGTAAAAACGGCAAGGCGCCGGGTGAAGACGGAATTACGGCTGAGCTTCTGAAAGCGGGTGGAAAACCGGTACTAGTAGTCCTTCAGAAGCTTTCCAATTCCGTCATCCATGGCGGCGCTACGTTGAAAGTATAGACCTATAGACCTATAGCGCTTCTAAGCCGCGTCTATGTACTATCAAACAGACTTGACGACTTCCAGCCTCCCGAGCAAGCCAGTATCCGAAAAGGCCATAGACCATAGACTACAGTACCATAGACCACATACATACTCTTCGCCAGATTATACAGAAGACAGAAGTGTACAATATGCCATTGTGCGTGGTGTGTGTGGACTATGATAAAGCTTACGATACAGTCGAAACTTGGGCGGTGCTACAGTCTCTTCAGCTATGTCAGATAGACTCTCAGCATAACGACGTATTGAGATGCTTGTATGATGAAGCTGCGATGTGCATCCGAGTACCCGAAACTCTTCACCGCTTCATTTTTTTAAAAAGAATACTAGCAATGCCGAATAACATTACTAGTATTCCTGTTAACCACTCCAATTAAGCTGCAATGCTTGTGCCTGAGTTGGTTTACGTCAATAGTCGAATGGCGGGGCCCGAACCTGCGACGTCATCTTTCGCAGTCCGCACCCTAAACCATTAGGCTATTGCCACTTTTTGCATTGGAAGATGTCTTCAAGCTACTGAACTAGAAAGGATACGGTATTAACACTAATGGCGAATTTATCACTCATCTTCGGTTTGCCGACGACATAGTCTTGATGACTCGTCGAGTGTACCTTAAACTCTTAAGACCAAAGTTTGTTTACAAACAGTGCGTGTTGCCATTGATGACATATGGATCTTAGACGTGGTCTTTCACTGCAGGCCGTAAGAAGAAGCTCAAAGTTGCTCAGCGTGCTATAGAAAGGGCTATGCTCGATGTTTCTCTGCGTGATAAAATCCGCAATGAAGACATCCGCAGCAGAACTAAGGTAACTAACTAGGTAAAATCGGAAAAAAAATCTTTCTAACTTAAAAGGCTGCATAATCGGAATGCGGGTTCAGAAACCCGAGTTCGATCCCCAGATAGTTGGCTCGTACCAATGGGTTACCAAAAATTTCTTCGGTGGAAGATTTGTCGAAAGGACTTTATTGCCTAGACCAGCATTGGGATTGGTGCAAAGAAATTGTTTTTTTTTAACAAAAGCATACCTACTGAGTTTGTTTCGCCTATTTCATCTCGGTTTTGCCTCTGAAACGGTGACTGATCTTAATAAGTGACAATCGATAGACATAATCGATGTATTTCACTAATATCGATGAAAAATTATTTGATTCAATGGGGCGGTACACTCTTCTGCTGGTTTAGATAAAGATCAGTCAGTGGTCAATTGAAAGAAGGAAAGAAAGTAGATGTATTCATTGCCACAAAACAGTACATATAAAGGTTATAGCTAATAATTACAGATTAAGATAAAATGTATTACTGGATTGCAGCAACGAAACGGCATCCGACTCAGCAAATTGCTTTAAATTAAAGTTCTGTTTATATTTCCTGCTGAGCTACAGCGTTCCGAAATTCCCTTCTCATCTGAGTTTCGTAAATACAGTATCCGGGTAAAAAACTTGATTATATTGCCGGAGATACTGAGTATTTTGTACAAAAAATTGATATCGAACGGGAATAATAAAAGTTATAGATAGAGATCGAGCGGGTGCTGGGAGAGAGATAGAGAAGGGGGAGGGTAATTATCTAAATTACCCTTGTTCATGAAACCAACTTGTCACCAAATACTTAGTTTCCCCCGTTCTAGTTGATTTCTAAACCACTCGGATTCCGTCATTTCGAAGATAGAAAACTTGCTTAAATTTCAAATTGGTGACCTACTTTATGTTTTTTCTTCTTAATTTATGGAACAAATAAAACTATAGTACTGCAATTAACTCGTAATTATTTTGTAAGAGCATTCTTGAAAGAATTGCCGATGTTCATTTTCAATACAGGTAGGCACCGTTGCAACCGCAGCCGCAGCCACCGGCGCAGCTTCCAGCAATGGACACAACACCACCAGCCGGAACTTCTCCACCGAATCTGACAGCACCCAGAATAGGCACCTGACCAGCAACAAGGGTGGAACCAGCGACTCCCATCTCACCAGCGACTGCAACATCACCGACGCCAGTTCCTCCGTAAGCCGGGCCTGCGATGGCAGCAGGGCCCGCCAGAGGGCCTGCGAGACCGTATCCGAGACCGAGGCCAGCTCCGTAAGCAAATTCGTTGCCTAAAGCGGCTCCACATCCGAGACCATATTCACCAGCGAATCCTGGAGCGTAGCCCAAGCCGAGTCCGGCACCGAGGCACTGGCTGTATACATTCTGGAATTTAAGAAAACATTCTAATTGTGAGCGATACATGTTGTATTCTCTTTGATGATGCATGCAGTGTTTGATATAACAAATATTTGAATTTTTGGCTACCTATTGAGGGCAAGTTTTATACGCAACTGTGGAAAATAATGTAATAATGTAATAATGTTTACCTGGATCAAGCAAGCTTGAACGCAGAGCAGCAAGAAGGCGAAAGGAGACATTTCAAAGATTTGTTTTCCGACTGTGTAAACTGCAGAGTAATTCATGAACGAAAATCGGTGGCTTATATATCGATACTTCTCTAGGGAACTTAAAATAATTTCGTAACGAACATCGAAACGTGAGATCGTGTTCGCTTTTACATTTTTTAACGAAATCCGTAACCTGTTTTATCTTATTGTTAATTTACATTAGTTGTATTAGTTTCATGTACCGTATTTGGTCATAGGAAATATATTTTTCACCAGCCTTTCAGCCTCCTCTTTTTATACTCTGCAGGCAACCTGCATTATCCACATCGTTTAGTTATATTTCTTATACAACGAGAATAATGTACAATAGTCACCATGCCCGAGTTCTTCGAGTTCTTCGTTAAAGTCAACAAGGAGACACTCAGCCTTGAAACTGGAAATAGCTAATGAAAGATGACAGGATAAATATCTTGGGAAATACCAGTATTAAATTATGTAGACCGTTGACGGGCAGCAGCGACTGAGGTGCGCGGTATAAGTATTTGCAAGTGCTAATTCTGTTAACTAATAGTAAATTTCGCAGCTGGCTTTCCTGTTACGGATTGCGTCCAAGTCCTTAAATATAATTGAAAATTCAAAACTATGCTACGGCGAGAATTCATAAAGGCAAAAATTAAATAATTATGGTATATTATCAAATTAAACTTTTGAAAATGTTTAAATGTTTTTTTTTGTAATAACTCTTTAGTTTGGTCTCCGTCACGTAGTAAAGGAAGATTAAAATAGTAGATATTGCTCAACGAATGTTTCAATTCCTGCTTGTTTTCATATACCAACGCACTATAAAAACTAAAATGTCTCGATTATAATTACATTAATTTGTATCATTAAACACAGTCAACATGTCTGCTAAAGCTATCGTTCTCTTCTGCGCCCAAGCATTCTTGGTCCAGGTAAGAAAGCTAAATAAAACATTACCATATGAAATTCTTCACTCTTTATAATATAAATAACATTGAGTTTATTGAATTATGATTAATGAAATAACCACATTGTTTTATGTATTCCCTAGGCCATCTCTGGCTACTGCTTGGGCAATGGATTGGGATATGAGGCACCTTTGATTGCTGGAGCTCCTGCG
>JAGSMR010000782.1:0-12056 GCA_029286605.1 Sericinus montela | reverse complement strand
GATACTCTGCAGGCAACCTGCATTATCCACATCGTTTAGTTATATTTCTTATACAACGAGAATAATGTACAATAGTCACCATGCCCGAGTTCTTCGAGTTCTTCGTTAAAGTCAACAAGGAGACACTCAGCCTTGAAACTGGAAATAGCTAATGAAAGATGACAGGATAAATATCTTGGGAAATACCAGTATTAAATTATGCAGACCGGTGACGGGCAGCAGCGACTGAGGTGCGAGGTATAGGTATTTGGAGGTGCTAATTCTGTTAACTAGTAGTAAATTTAGCAGCTGGCTCTCCTGATACAGATTGCGTTCAAGTCCTTAAATATAATTGAAAATTCAAAACTAGGCTACGGCAAGAATTCATAAAGGCAAAAATTAAATAATAATGGTATATAATCAAATTAAACTTTTGAAAATGTTTAAAAGGTTTTTTATGTAATAACTATTTAGTTTTGTCTCCGTCACGTAGTAAGGAAGATTAAAATGGTAGATATTGCTCAACGAATGTTTCAATTCCTGCTTGTTTTCATATACCAACGTACTATAAAAACTAAAATGTCTCGATTATAATTACATTAATTTGTATCATTAAACACAGTCAACATGTCTGCTAAAGCTATCGTTCTCTTCTGCGCCCAAGCATTCTTGGTCCAGGTAAGAAAGCTAAATAAAACATTACGATATAGAATTCTTCAATCTTTATAATATGAATAACATTAAGTTTATTGAATTATGATTAAATGAAATAACCACATTGTTTTATGTATTCCTAGGCCATCTCTGGCTACTGCTTGGGCAATGGATTGGGATATGAGGCACCTTTGATTGCTGGAGCTCGCGGCGCTGGCTGGGCCGGTTAGCAACTGCTTGGGCAATGGATTGGGATATGAGGCACCTTTGATTGCTGGTTTCTGCGGCGCTGGCTGGGCCGGTTAGCAACATGCAATTTGAAGTTGTTATGGTCGGAATTTCGAGTCGAGAGACCCGAGTTCGATCCCCAGGTGGCAGTACCAATGATTTTTCAAAACTTATCTACGAATTTCATCGTTGGTTTGATGATAGCGCGGCGACAGGCTCACCACCTGTCATTGTCCCGAAAAATATCTTCGGTGGAAGGTAACAAGGGACTTAATTGTCTAGACTTGACTTCATCTACCCCTGTATTGGGAATTGCGTGAAGATATTTTATTTTATTTTATTTTATTTAAGTATATTATAAATTAATTAATGAATTTTTAAATTAATTAATGAATTTTTACTTATTTAATTTTGTATTATTATTAATTAATATATTTTCTTAGTCAATGATTATACAACTGTCTTATTAGACTGTCTCCCGCAAGATGCTGCAGTAGACTTCTGTTAGACTGTTATGATGACGATGATCATGATAAGAAGTACATGTCACATGAGATATTGCAATTACACTTTGTTAGTTGAAAGGTCATTTATTGAATGACAACATTTATCGATTGGTCTACCATCTCTAGATGTATGTTTCTGTTTAAATATATTGAGATTTTGATGTTTCATACTTTTTAGTATTTTAGTATTGAATATGACCTGTCATACACGCAAATTACACTAATTTTTACTAACTTTATCTCATGCACACCAGTGTAGATATCGCGTTCTCATACTTATTATGCGTTTTCGTGCATCTTTCAACATTAACATTATTTAAACAGAGATAAGTAGCCACTTATAATATGTACAGTCGGCAGAGTTAGAGTTTCTAGGATTTAAACTTATAACAACTTCAAGTAGTTTAAGATTAAGATTGGCTATCGTGACTTCTTGAATTGGCTTGTGAAGGCATCTCTAAATACCTATGTTTGGTGACCTGGATGGTTGAACAGTTCTGGGTTGGTGTGCGGCGGGTTGCCGTTGCCTCAGGCGGCGCGCGGCGGAGGGGGGGGCAGCGCCCACTCCCGACGGCGCAGCTGCAGCGAGGAGAATATAAAATCAATCTCGTAGCTTAGTTAAGTTAGCGACCCCGCCTTCGAAGCTAGGGGTTGATGATTTACATGTGCATACGAATCCTCTGTCCGTAAGTGTCTCGAGAGGCGATAGAGGGAGAGCCCTACCTACCCTACCTATCTCGAAAAATACCAGATTAAAATGAGCAAACTGATGACAAAGCGATCGCCAATCCGCCTGAATGATCGCGAGAAGCCTGTAGAATCAATCCTGAAATGGACTTCATAGGCTGCTTTTTATGTATATATTCAACCAATCCCCAAGTTCGTAGCACTATAACAAAATGAATAGTATCACTGAAATCACTTACTATCACTTGCAGGATTAGCTCATTTTGTTCGGGCCAGCTCCTAACACCGGTTATGATAATATACTCGTAAAGATGTGATTGATAAACGACAGGATATATCAGAGCACTTTATTACGTAACTGATATCTAGTTCCTTACCATGACATAATTAATATTCTAAATGATGTATAAACATTTTAAATCGTTAAGATATTTGCACGTTCCTCGCCTGGTATCCGAGCTGCTGCGCCACTGCACGGATCCCCACGTCCTCGGCGTCACCAGGTCCAATTGGGAGCCCTGGATCTAGTCACGAACGATGCGATGCGATATTGAAATGGAGCTGAAACTCTAATTAAAACTATGTCCTTTCCGAACTAAGAAATTTACTAATAATTTGTTGTATTGTGTTATATTTTATATTGGGGCGGAAACTGACATGTTTTAACTGTTTTATTTCTTTAACAATCTACGCAAAAACAACGATAAGCTCGTCGCTACCTGTCACGTTTTCCCAAAATCTTCGGTGAAAGGTGGGTCGGAAGGATTTAATCGTCTAGACTTCTGTCTACCTCTGTATTGGAGGAATATGTGAATATGTTTCTAAAACAAAAAGTAGCCTCTAAGAAGTGGTGACTTTGAAAGGAGTATGAAGCGATACAATTTACGTTACTATGACAGAAAATATATATGAAGTGCTGTGATGTCAAGGCCTGTTAACATCTATAAAGAGATTTTGAGGGACAAAATGTATATGTATTTCTTAAGTAAGACTATAGAAGTCTAGAAAGCCACGTGTAGTACTGAAAACCGCATCTAAATCCGTTCTATAGATTTCAATTCACAAACAAATAATGTTCCTTTTAGAAACCGATGCAGGAATCATTGAGATTGCAAAGTGTCAGTTTCTAAGTTGAAAACAAGACATTAGAGAATGGAAACAGGATCAAAATCCGTTCAGTAGCTTTAGCGTCAACCTTGAACAAACATTTAAGAACTGTAAATATCATCTTTTTCGGCACAAACAGTAACCTAAACCACTGGGATATCGTTGTAGAAGCGATCGTTGCGTTACTCTATGGAGAAAGAATTACTAAAAAAAAATCACTTTATTGTCTAACTAATAAAGGCTGTTGCTCATCGGCTCGCCCACCACCACCCACCAGCCCTCCTCGCGCTTCTGCGGCACACGCGCACGCGACATGGCGGGACATGGAGCCACTCAACAAAGGGACATAAGTGTGTGTGTGTGTGAAATGTTCAGCATGAACGAATTTTTATTTTATTAAGTTGCAAATGTTACTTTCGTCTTATACATTACACTTTTATAACGTACACACATAACAGCTTGCAGTAGTCCACTGCTGGACATAGACCTCTCGCGTGCCGTAATCGCCACGCTTGGCAGGCAGATTGGCGATCGCACTACCAGACACCTCGCAACCTAACCTAACATAACCTAACCTAACATTTGTGCTTAGGACGGGTATTATTCCTTAGGGCATCTTTGTTCCTAAATATGCCATGGGTATAGACTAAGGGGAAAATCTTAAAGACTAAATCTACTTTTTCTACATGTCTCGGGACTGGGTATTTGTGGCCCATTCGTTGTTTCTTATTCCATAACACAAGTAAGTTTGCTACTTACGCATGAGACATCGGAGCAATGTATGTGATTTTCAACCTATCAATGTATGTTTCTACGTATGTATTGTTGGGTTAATTAATGTTTAGAGAGCCTTAAGATATAATTACAAATTCATACTTAATTATACAATCCAAATGTAACTAAGGCCATTTATGGCCATGTGTACAATGGTATTTTAACATAAGCCTAAAAAGAGATATTGTTTTGACTAATTTCTCAGTGTTCATAGCTATTGCGTTAGTAAATGTTTACATAGTTTTAAGGCATAAGTATAAATCCATTGTTTTAATATTTAATTTTAATAGACTGAGGCTATTTATAAAAAAACAGTATTTGTAATAAGATTTCTTATATAATAATACTATCTTAACATTGGTTTTAAAAGGGACGTTGTTTTGATAGATGTTCAGTGTTCAAGTTGAACGGTCAATTATAGTTTACTAAGTTTTAATAGATAATTGTATAAATTAATAGTGAAACATTTAATTTAAATTAATATTCGGCCTATTTATAAAATGGTACTTTTAATAATATTTCTAATGTAAAAATATTATTTTAACATTGGCTTAAAAGGGATGTTGTATTGACAAACTAGCCAGGGGCATTCGATGCTGCAACCATGTTTGATGTTAGACGCAACATACAATTGAAAACTACATTTGTTTTCATATTTTAATTAATGTTGTTAGCATGGATCCATAAACATTTATTGAAGTCTAAGTTTGATTTTGATTTGTCTGACCCTTGACTACAGTATGTGTGTATTTATTCATTGGAATAACAATTTAAATTCGTCTATCGACACAGAGTCTATCTCTAGCGGAGATAAAACAGGCGAAAGAAATTTTATAATGTTGGAAATACAATATTAACTCTTTTCCTAGACATTAGTCGGGCACGATCACCTCAGTCCTAGGTGTCATATTAACGTATTTATTTATTTATTTGCTTGTATATGTACATACATTGGAGAAAAGAAAAGAAAGTTCCCATTTGAAGTTCTTAAAAATATTTACACACCTTGAAAGAGTATATAGCAATTTGATTTTTGTTGATATATATTTCTATAAAGTATATTATATTAAGTATATTATAATTAACTAATGAATTCTTTAAATAAATTAATGAATTCTTTACTTATTTAATTTTGTATTATTATTAATTCATATATTTTTCTTAGTCAATGATTATACAACTGTCTTATTAGACTGTCTCCCCCAGGATGCTGCGACGACCTGCAGAACATTGCGGGAAGTCGATGGGTGCAAATGACACAGGACCTTTCTATGTGGCGATCCTTAGGAGAGGCGTATGTTCAGCAGTAGACTTCTGTTAGACTGTTATGATGACGATGATCATGATAAGAAGTACATGTCACATGAGATATTGCAATTACACTTTGTTAGTTGAAAGGTCATTTATTGAATGACAACATTTATCGAATGGTCTATCATCTCTAGATGTATGTTTCTGTTTAAATATGTTGAGATTTTGATGTTTCATACTTTTTAGTATTTTAGTATTGAATATGACCTGTCATACACGCAAATTACACTAATTTTTACTAACTTTATCTCATGCACACCAGTGTAGATATCGCGTTCTCATACTTATTATGCGTTTTCGTGTATCTTTCAACATTAACATTATTTAAACAGAGATAAGTAGCCACTTATAATATGTACAGTGAGGGCAGAGTTAGGAGTTTCTAGGATTTAAACTTATAACAACTTCAAGTAGTTTTAAGATTAAAGATTGGCTATCGTGACTTTCTTGGATTGGCTTGTGAAGGCATCTCTAAATACTCTATGTACGTCGGTGCACTTGGACAGCTGTCGCAGTTCCGGGGCTGGTGCGCGGCGGGCTGCTGCCGCCCCGGCGCGGCGCGCGGCGGGAGGGGCAGCGCCCACTCCCGGGACGGCGCAGCTGCAGCGTGGAGGAGCAGGTCACAAACTGACCCGTAGCTTAGTTGCTAGCGACCCCGCCTTCGAAGCTAGGGGTTGATGATTTACATGTGCATACGAATCCTCTCTGTCCGTGAGTGTCTCGAGAGGCGACAGAGGAGAGCCCTACCTACCCTACCTATCTCGAAAAATACCAGATTAAAATAAGCAAACTGGTGACAAAGCGATCGCCAATCCGCCTGAATGATCGCGAGAAGCCTGTAGAATCAATCCTGAAATGGACTTTCATAGGCTGTTTTTATGTATATACTCAAACTAACCGCGTTCGTAGCACTATAACAAAATGAATAGTATCACTGAAATCGGTACAGCCCGTTCTTTGATATCAGTATCACTTGCAGGATTAGCTCATTTTGTTTGGGCTAGCTCCTAACATCGGTTAAGATAATATACTCGTAAAGATGTAACAGGATATATCAAAGCACTTTATAACGTAACTGATATCTAGTTCCTAACCATGACATAATTAATATTCTAAATGATATATAAACAAAGTACAAAACAAAAAGAACTTTAAAACGTTAAGATATTTGCACGTTCCTCGCCAGGTATCCCACGCCCTCGGCGTCACCAGGTCCAATTGGGAGCCCTGGATCTAGTCACGAACGATGCGATGCGATATTGAAATTGAGCTGAAACTCGAATTAAAACTATGTCCTTTCCGAACTAAGAAATTTACTAATAATTTATTGTATTGTGTTATATTTTTATAATAAATGGAAACTGACATGTTTTAACTGTTTTATTTCTTTAACAATCTTCGCAAAACGACGATAAGCTCGCCGCTACCTGTCACGTTGTCCCAAAATCTTCGGTGAAAGGTGGGTCGGAAGGATTTAATCGTCTAGACTTCTGTCTACCTCTGTATTGGAGGAATATATGTGAATATGTTTCTAAAATAAAAATCGCCTACTAGCCCACGTTACGCCACAAAAATCAGCTTTCTGCCAGTGTATATCCTGTTGAAATCGGTCTAGCTGTCTCAGAGACTAGCCGGAACAAACGGACAGACATCTGAAACGTCTGGACCGATTTTGACGGGACTTTGACTGGCGATAGCTGATGTAGTAAGGTGTAACTAAGGCTAGCATTATTTTAGGAACAATAATTAGGGTTTCGCGTTAACTACAAAACGGCGAGAAGAGCCGCAGGGGGCAGCATTTAGTGGAAGGCTGTTACACAACTAAGCTTACTTACTTAGATGCTGCACCGACAAAAGCTTATGTTACTTTCGACTTATACATTACACCTTTATAACGTACACACATAACAGCTTGCAGTAGTCCACTACTGGACATAGGCCTCTCGCGTGCCGTAATCGCCACGCTTGGCAGGCAGATTGGCGATCGCACTACCAGACACCTCGCAGCCTAACCTAACATAACCTAACATTTGTACTTAGGACGCCTTTATGTCCAAGCCAATATTAAATTTTTAAGACTGTGGTGACACAATGGCGGTCTTATCGCTAAAAGCGATTTCTTCCATACAACCTTAAAAGCTATAGTAAAGACTTGGACATAAAGACGGCGACGGGCTCACCACCTGTCACTTTGTCCCGAAAATATCTTCGGTGGAAGGTGGGTCAAAGGGACTCAATTGTCTAGACTCGACCTCTGTCTACCCCTGTATTGGGAATTGCGTGAAGATATTTATTTATTTATAGTGACGTGAAAACTTTTTTGTCATCATCATCATACAATCACGCCTCTTTCCCGTAGGTGTAGGCAAATACCACTTCTTTCTACTTGCTACGATCCTTAAATACTTGTTTCGCTTCGTCCACTTTCGTTATTCCCGTCATAGAGGAAGAGTCACATCGTGTTACAAAAGATCCTGTAAGTTTTCATAGATATTTAATAAACGCATGTATTATGTTATCTTGGTTTCATATTACTTTTTTCTGTAATATTTTGTATAATTTTTCATATGTTTGTTTTTGGTGGATTTAATTGTGCAGATTTCTGTGTAGTATTGGGAATGGCGTGAAGTTATTTTTTTTGTTTTAGTTTTATAATATTTTTGACAATGCAATACAAAAGAATTAAAATTATTGTACTAGAGTTTAAACCATTTTTTTAAATTATAACTCAAGCAGTTAGCAGTTTTCGCAGGTTGAAAGACTTCCTCTTTCATCCGGATTCACGCTACGTCCATACAAATTTTTTTCGGTATGGATATATATTTCTTAAAACAACGGATTTAAACGGAATTTGACAAAAATAATAATTACAGTAGACTTAAAATCACTTTAAAATGTTGATAGTGCCGGCCGTAGGATCGAACTCAGATATCGTTGGCTTGGTCACTGATGGCCGTTATGCTGTATATAGTGTTTTAGCCTGGTATATTTCGAGACGTTCGTCCCGCCATTTATCGATTGACAATGTGATTTTGAAGTAATCTTTGACAGAAGGCTATATTCAGCAGCAACTCTTTATAGGCTGTAAAGAAGAAGAAGGATGAAATTTCTAAGCTTTTCCTTAGTCGCCTCTTACGACACCCACGGATGAAAAGGTGGTGGTACATAGTCACGCCTCACGACAAGATGTGTCATGCGTGAAGATAAATAAATAAAAGTTATTGTTCATGTTTCTAACTAAGTCTATAAAGTGTAAGTATTCTTGTTATCCTTTAAAGGATCTGTGTCTTCCGGGAAAGGAAACAATAGCTGTAATGTTTTGTTGTTTGTCGGACACGCAGCCGGACGTGATGTTTTATTGCCGCTACGTACTCCCATTTGTAGACATCAAAGTTCAGTTCGAACAGAGGCAAAGTTATTGAATAATAATACTTTCTGATATCTTTATATGGAATTTAATCTAGTAAAACAAATTCTTTGTAAAATTAAAAAAAAATGTAAATTAAATAATTCTCGATTACTGAGTAGTTGGATCATCGGAATCCTAGTCCAAAGACTAGTTCGATCCCCAGTAAGAAGTATCGCAGTTTTTCCAAAAACTTTAGTACTACAGGCTCATCACCAGTCACCTTTAAACAAAAATAATATCCGGCTTGAAACTAAGCTGAAGTATTTGTGTAAAGGACTAAGTTGTCGCATTGGCTTCCCTTGTTTTGGGAAATGTTAATAAAACGTTAAAATCGAAAGCTCGTAACTCGTCACTCAAAAACTGCAGTTAATTTCCCTCCACATGTTTGTTTCACCTCCATATGGTTGTTACACATTATTACACAGCAATTTTAGAGCATATAATTTCTACTTAACTTTATGTTATTAAATTAAAGAAAAAAATGATTTTTAAAATTTCAACTGACACGAGCGGGATTCGAACCCGCGACCACTGCGGTATCAATCACATGCCTTAAAATCAATGAAAAATTGCGTATCAGTAAAAAAAACTCAAGTAAACAGTAAATAAATATAAATATCTTCACGCAATTCCCAATACAGGGGTAGACAGAGGTCAAGTCTAGACAATTAAGTCCCTTTGACCCACCTTCCACCGAAGATATTTTCGGGACAACGTGACAGGTGGTGAGCCCGTCGCCGCCTTTATGTCCAAGCCAACGATATTCGTACATAAGTTTTTGAAAAACTCATTGGTACTGCCACCTGGGGATCGAACTCGGGTCTCTCGACTCGAAATTCCGACCACCCAACAACTCGGCTATCGTGACTTAATAAAACAGTGAAGTTAGTAAATAATAATAAATGAATAAATATATTCATGCGCCCTTCCCTCATCCCATAGATGACAGGGTAGCCAGAGTAAATAAAATAAATAAATCCACACATAGATAGTGACAACATATGTTCCTCTGATTCCAAAGTAAGCAGTTTAAGCACTTGTGTTAAGGAATCGGAAACAACAAGGCAAAACGGCCAGACCTCAGAAAATGACTTTTGTTTTACTTTTGAAAAAAAATATTGGTGACCTACCTCCTGCGAATCCAATTCTTTTTTTTAATTTTGTAATGTCACCGGAACTTAGGAACACCAATACAGGAAGTGAGATTGTAGCCATCTGGGCGGAATTTCGTAACAACGCCTTAATACAAACTTCGGCTTTTACAATATTACTTGGATAATGTACAATAACAAAAAATATCTACACACTATTTTCAATATTGGGGCAGATAGACGTCCAGACAATTAAGTCCTTTCGTCCCACCTTCCACCGAAGACATTTTTGGGACAACGTGACCAATGCTGAGCCTGTCGCCATCTTTATGTAACCGATAAAATCGTACATAAATTTTGATGAGTATCATGATCATGGAGAGTACCATGACCATGATCAGTATGAACTGGAGATCGACTCGGGTCTCTTGACTCGAAAATCGATCACGCAACCTCTCAGCTATAGTGACTATTATTTTGCTAAATATAGGCCTCCCCAAAAGATTGCCACCATTTTCACCAGAGCTTTTGCTGTTCTTCATCGTCCTTCTCGATATTTGTTATCCCTATCTATTTATTCTATATTTAATATTTATTTATTTTCTATCTTTCTTCTTTATTAAATTAAAGAGAAAAAAGTTAAAATTTCATCGGACACGGGCGGAATTCGAACCCGCGATCTTCGCCGTTTCGTGGCGACGCTCTTACCTTCGACCTTCACCGTGTCTAACACGCATCAGTTGAAATTTAAACTCTGTATTCTCTTATATTACTTATGCCTTGTTTATTGGCATAGGCGCCATCTGTTATCCCTTTTGCAAGTGACAATTTGATAATCCTGACTTTTCTGTTAGGAATTATCAATGCGACATCGCCTACTTTAATATGCAATTTTATTGATTTTTAAAGCACATTTATGCTGAACTTTTATGTTGATTAATTAAAGAGAACAAAGTTAAAACTTTAACTTTTTTAACTATGCCAATAAACAAGGCATAAGTAATATAAGAGAATACAGAGTTAAAATTTCAACTGATGCGTGTAAGACACGGTGGCTGGGAGGTAAGAGCGTCGCCACAGATCGACGAAGGTTGCGGGTTCGAATCCCGTCCGTGTCAGTTCAAATGTTGACTTTTTTCTCTTTAATATCATAAAAATTCAGTATAAATATGCTTTAAAAATCATTAAAATTGCATATTTTCTTCTTTTTTCAATCCCTAGTTCTTCTGGTGTTACAATTGATAGGAAACCTTGCTAGGAAGGGATTGCCATGATATTCACGCTAGGTAAGCGGATTGACGAGCGCTGTACCAGACACCTTACATCTTAGACCCTATGGGCCATCACCGGTGTACTGAATTCTAGTATACTAATTTTCGGGGTGGTTATGCCACCATCTGTCAGCAGTTGTAGCTATTTACAAAGCTTTTTCCTTTGTCACCTTCTACGACACCCATGGGGAAAACGATTTGACAATATCATGTCTAAACTCTGAACTCAAATTAAGAAGCCGAAACACTTGTGTCATGGAATAAGAAACAACGAAGGCACCACATACACCCAGACCTGAGACACTATTGAAAAGTGGTTTTCTACTTTGATCTGTCCGGGTATTGAACTCAAGAACTCAGAGCTAGGGACATCTTCAAAATTGGTGTGCCACTTCTAGAAGCCGTTACGCTATCAATAAAGAAATAAATTTTCACTATCGAAGGCATTTATTAACCTAAGTGCAGGCTTCATATACTGTCTTAATGAATCAGTGTCAATAACTTACCATCACATGTATAACTTTTTTCCTACCTGCCTTTCAATTAAAAAGAAAGAAGAAAAATCTCAGTTTCCAGAGAATCGTAAAAAGTAATAACAACACGATTTTTACGACGAAAATCCCAACGTAATTTTGGCGTAAACAAAAAATTTTTCATGTCGAAGTTTGAGGAAAATCATAAAGCATTTTGGAAACATTCAATGTTTCTGTTTGTTTAGGGTTAGGGGCAAGTAACATACGAGTATGTTACGCGACGAGGGTAACGGCGCGTAAAACAAAGAGATACGTATAAAAAAGAGTTAGAAATTGTTCAGAACTATTCATTCGGTTCATTTTCAAATAATATTCTGATAATAATATAATCCGTGTGGTAACGGCGTAAGAATATTGCCACTCCCTTTCTTCCCGTGGATATTGTAACAGGCGACTAAGGAATACAGCCTTGAATATCGTTGTAGCAACCGATGGATTGCGGGACAACCATCTCTAAAAATATCAGACCAGTATGTGCAGTAGCGTCCGAGGTGCGAGTGGTCTTG
>JAGSMR010000781.1:0-22988 GCA_029286605.1 Sericinus montela | reverse complement strand
TACTGGTGATCGCGCTAACCATGCCACCCGTGGATATTGTAACAGGCGACTAAGGAATATAGTTTGAATATCGTTAGAAGCAACTGATGGATTGCGGGACAACCATTCTAAAAATATCAGACCGAGCATGTGCAGTAGCGTCTGGAGGTAGTGGTCTTGTACTGGTGATCGCTAACCATGCCAAGCCTCAAGTGATTCTTTAACAATCTACGCAAAACAATCTACGCAAAATCTACGCCAAATCGATACCTGCTGTCCAAAAAAATATTCGGGTAGTGTGGGTTTGAAGGATTTAATCGTCTAGACTCTGTCTACCTCTGTATTGAGGAATAGTGAATATGTTTCTAAATAAAAGTAGTTTACGATCCCACGTTACGTTGACAAAAATCAGCTTTCGCCAGTGTAAGTCCTGCTGAAAATCGGTCTAGCTGTCTCAGAGATTAGCCGAAACAAACGGACAGACACCTGAAACGTCTGGACCGATTGACGGATTTTTCACTGGCGGTAGCTGATGTTGTAAGGTGTAACTAAGGCTAGCATTATTTTAGAAACAATTAGGGTTTGCGTTAACAAAACCGCGAGAAGAGCCGCAGGGGGCAGCATTTAGTCAAGGCTGTTACACAACCAAGCTTATTTACTAGATGCTGCACCGACAAAGTTTAAGTGTTACTTTCGACTTCATACATTACACTTATATAATGCACACACATAACAGCTTGCAGTAGTCCACTGCTGACATAGGCCTCGCGTGCGCCGTAATCGCCACGCTTGGCAGGCAGATTACGATCGCACTGGTATCAACCCTCGCAACCCAACCTAACATAACCTTAACCTAACATTTGTATCAGGACGGGTATTATTCCTTGGGGCATATAGACCAAAGGGAAATGCCAAAGAGTAACTACTTTTTTCTACATGTCTCGGACTGGGTATTTGTGGCCCATTCAAGCGTTTCTTATTCCATAACACAAGTGAGTTTTGCTACTTACGCATGAGACATCGGTGCAATGTATGTGATTTTCAACCTATCAATGTATGTTTCTCATGTATGTATTGTTGGGTTAATTAATGTTAAGAGAGCCTGAGATATAATTACAAATTCATACTTAATTATTCAATCCAAATGTAATTCAAGGGCCATTTATGCACACATATCAATATAATATATATAATAGCCAATCTTAATCTTGAACTACTTGAATTTGTTAGTTTAAATCCTAGAAACTTCTAACTCTGGCTCCTCACTGTACATCTTACAAGTAGCTACTTATCTCGTTTTAATAATGTTAATGTTGAAAGATACACGAAAACGCATAATAAGTATGAGATTGCGATATCTATATGTACAATTGGTGCATGATAATGTTAGTAAAATGAAAGTGTAATTTGCGTATATGACAGGTCATATTCAATAAAAATACTAAAAGTATAAAACATCAAAACTTCAATATATTTAAACAGAAATATACATCTAAAGATGGTAGACCACCGATAAATGTTGTCATTCAACAATGATCTTTCATTTAACAAAGTGTAATTGTAATATCTCATGTGACATGTAATTTTATCATGATTATTGCCATCATAACAATCTAACAGAAGTCTACCGCTGATACTATTCATTGTGTTATAGTGCCATGAACGCGGTTAGTTTGAGTATATACATAAAAACAGCCTATGAATTTCCATTTCAGGATTGATTCTACAGGCTTCGCGCGATCATTCAGGTGGATTGTCGATCGCTTTGTCACCAGCTCTGCTCATTTTAATCTGGTATTTTCGAGATAGGTAGGGTAGGCAGTGCCTCCTCTGTCGCCTCTCGAGACACTCACGGATGAGAGGATCTGTATACATTACTGCAAATCATCAACCTAGCTTCGAAGGCGGGGTCGCTAGCAACTGCTACGGGGCCGGCTTCAGTGACCTGCTCTCCACGCTGCAGCTGCGCCTGTCCTGGGGAAGAGTGGGCGCTGCCTCCTGCCGCGCACCAGCCCCGGAATCCGGTGACAGCCGTCCGCGCACCGACGCACAGAGTATTTAGAGGTGCTCTTCATGTCAATCCAAGAAAGTCACGATAGCCAATCTTAATCTTGAAACTACTTGAAGTTGTTATAAGTTTAAATCCTAGAAACCTAACCTGCCTCACTGTACATCTTATGAAGTAGTTACTTTTCTTTTATAAAAATTTATTTCGCCTTGTTTTATCTCCGCTAGAGATAGACTCTGTGTCGATAGACGAATTTAAATTCTCATTCCAATGAATAAATACACAAATACTGTTGTCAAGGGTCAGACAAATCAAAATCAAACTTAGACTTCAATAAATGTTTATTGATCCATACTAATGTAACATTAATTAAAATATGAAAACAAATGTAGTTTCTTAATTGTATGTTGGTGTCTAACATCAAACATGGTTGCAGCATCGAATAACCCCGGCTAGTTTGTCACTGTAACATCCCTTTAGTTAATGTTAAAATAATATTTTTACATTAGAAATATTATTAAAAGTACCATTTTATAACAGGTTGAATATTAATTTAAATTAAATGTTTCACTATTAATTTATAACGGTCTATTAAAACTTAGTAACTATAAGCACTGACCGTTTAACTTGAATACTGAACATCTTTCAAAACAACGTCCCTTTTAAAAACCACAATGTTAAGATAGTATTATTATATATAAGAAATCTTATTACAAATAATACTGTTTTTATAAATAGCCCTTGTGTATATTAAAACAATGGATTTATAATTATCAATCAAAACTATGTAAACATTAATTAACGCAATAGCTATAGAACACTGAAAATTAGACAAAACAATATCTCTTTTGGGCTTATGTTAAAATACCATTGGACACGGCCATAAATGGCCTTAGTTACATATGCGGATTGAATAATTAAGTATGAATTTGTAATTACGTCTCAAGGCTCTCTTAACATTAATTAACCCAACAATACATACGTAGAAACATACATTGATAGTTGAAAATCACATACATTGCACTGATGTCTCATGCGTAAGTAGTAAACTCACTTGTGTTATGGAATAAGAAACAATGAATGGGCTACAAATACTCAGTCCTGAGACATGGTGAAAGTAGATTTACTTTAACATTTTCCCTTTAGTCTATATGCCCCAAGGAATAATATCATCATAGATGCCCCAAGGAATAATACCCGTCCTAAGTATGTTAGTCAGTCATGTGTCTGTAGTGCGATCGCTAATTCAGCCTGCCAAGCGTGGCGATTACGGCACGCGAGAGGCCTATGTCCAGCAGTGACTACCGCAAGCCGTTGGTGTGTGTGGCCGTTATATAAGTGTAAATGTAAGTCGAAAGTAACATAAGCTTTTGTCGGTGCAGCATCTATAAGTAAGCTTAGTTGCGTAACAGCCTCGACTAATGCTGCCCCTGCCTCTCGCGGTTTTGTAGTTAACGCGAAATCCCTATTCACGTTTCTAAAATAATGCTAGCCTTAGTTACACCACAACATCAGCTACTGCAAGTGAAAAGTTCAGTCAAAATCGGTCCAGACGTTTCAGGTGTCTGTCCGTTTGAAACCCGGCTAATCTCTGAGACGGCTAGGACCGGGATTTCAACGGACTTACACTCAGAAAGCTGATTTTTTGTGGCGTAACGTGGAATCGTAGTCACTTTATTTTAGAAACATATTCACAAATATTCCTCCAATACAGAGGTATTACAGTCTAGACGATTAAATCCTCTTCCGACCCACCTTTTCACCGAAGATTTTGGGACAACGTGACAGGTAGCGATTTTGCGTAGATTTCGTGTAGATTGTTTTTGCGTAGATTGTTAAAGAATAAAACAGTTAAAACATGTCAGTTTCCATTATTATAAAATATAACACAATACAACAAATTATAAATTTTAGTTTGGAAAGGACATAGTTTTAATAAGAGTTTCAGCTCACCTCAATATCGCATCGCATCGTTCGTGACCAGGATCCAGGGCTCCCAATTGACCTGGTGACGCCGAGGACGTGGGGTCCGCAGCAGCGCAGCAGCTCGATACCTGGCGAGGAACGCAATTATCTTAACGTTTTTTAATGTTTATATATCATTTAGAATATTAATTATGTCGCTAGTTAGGAACTAGATATCAGTTACGTAACAAAGTGCTCTGATATATCCTGTTATTCACATCCATTCACATCTTTACGAGTATATTATCTAACTGGTGTTAGAGCTGTTCAACAAAATGAGCTAATCCCAAGTGATACTGATATCAGCAGAACGGGTTTCAATTGATTTCAGTGATACTATTCATTGTGTTATAGCAAGCATGAACGCGGTTAAGCTCCTGAGTGCATATACATAAAACAGCCTTACAAGTCCATTTCAGGATTGATTCTAAGGCAGGCTTTCGCGATCATTCAGGTGATTGTCGTGATCGCTTTGTCACCAGTTTGCCTGTATAATCTGGTATTTTCGAGATTGGTAGGGTAGGTAGGGCTCTCCCTCTGTCGCCTCTCGAGACACTCACGGACAGAGAGGACTGTAAGCAGATGTAAATCATCAACCCCTAGGGCTTCTTCGAAGGCGGGGTCGCCAGCAACCAAGCTACGGGGTTAGTTTATACCTGCCTCCACGCCGAAAGCGCTGCGCCCGTCCTGAGGCGGGCGCTGCCCTCCCGCCGCGCCCCAGCCCGAACCAGACAGCCGTCCAAGTGCACCGACGTACATAGAGTATTGAGAGGTGCTTCACAAGCCAATCCGTGGAAAGTCACGGATAGCCAATCTTTAATCTTGAAACTACTTTGAAGTTGTTATAAGTTTAAATCCTAGAAACTTCTAACTCTGCCCTCACTCTCTCACATCTTACAAGTAGCTACTTATCTCATAGTTTTAATAATGTTAATGTTGAAAGGATACACGAAAATGCATAATAAGTATGAGATTGTTATTATCTATATGTACACTGGTGCAAGTGACAATGTTAGTAAAATGAGTGTAATCTATGTATATGACGGGTCATATTCAATAATAAAATACTAAAAAGTATAAAACATCAAAATCTCAATATGTTAAACAGAAACATACATCTAAAGATGGTAGACCAATCGATAAATGTTGACCATTCAATAAATGACCTTTCATCTAACAAAGTATGAAATTGCAATATCTCATGTGACATGTACTTCTTATCATGATGTCGTCATCATAACAGTCTAACAGAAGTATACTGCTGAACACACACTCTCCTAAGGATCGCCACATAGAAAGGTCCTGTGTCATTTGCACCATCGACTTCCGCAATGTTCTGCAGGTCGTCGCAGCATCTGCAGGGAGACATTCTAATACAGACAGTTGTATACAATCATTGACTAAGAAGATATATTAATTAATAATAATACAAAATTAAATAAGTAAAAGATTGTTTATTAATTTAAAATTCATTAGTTAATTTATAATATATAATATAATATACTTTATAGAAACTATGTATATATATCAACAAAAATCAAATTACTATACTCTTTCAAGGTGTGTAAATATTTTTAGAACTTCAAATGGGAATTTTATATTCTTTTCTCAATGTATGTACATATACAAGCAAATAAATAAATAAAGACGTTAATATGACACCTAGAACTTAAGGGTGGTCGTGCCCGACTAATGTCTAGGAAAAGAGTTAATGTGTATTTCCAACATTATAAAATTTCTCTTTTGCCTGTTTTATCTCCGCTGAAGATAGACTCTGTGTCGATGAACGAATTTAAATTCTTATTCAATGAATAAATACACAAATACTGTTGTCAAGGGTCAGACAAATCAAAATCAAACTTAGACTTCAAAAATGTTTATTGATCCATACTAACAACATTAATTAAAATATGAAAACAAATGTAGTTTTAATTGTATGTTGCGTCTAACATCAAACATGGTTGAAAGCATCGAATAACCCCGGCTAGTTTGTCAATACAACATCCCTTTAAAGCCAATGTTAAAATAATATTTTTACATTAGAAATATTATTAAAAGTACCATTTTTATAAATGAGCCGAATATTAATTTAAATTAAATGTTTCACTATTAATTTATACAATTATCTATTAAAACTTAGTAAACTATAATTGACCGTTTAACTTGAACACTGAACATCTTTCAAAACAACGTCCTTTTAAAACCAATGTTAAAGATAGTATTATTATATAAGAAATCTTATTACGAATACTGTTTTTTATAAATAGCCTCAGTATATTAATTAAATATTAAAACAATGGCTTTATAATTATCCATTAAAACTATGTAAACGTTAATTAACGCAATAGCTATGAACACTGAAGAATTAGACAAAACAATATCTCTTTTTAGGCTTGTATTTGAAACTTCGTGGACACACTGGCCCATAAATGGCCTTAGTTACATATGGATTGAATAATTAAGTGAATTTGTAATTACGTCTCAAGGCTCTTAACATTAATTAACCCAACAATACCTTACGGCAGAAAACATACATTGATAGGTTAGAAATCACGCACATTGCACCGATGTCTCATGCGTATTAGCAAACTCACTTGTGTTAGGGTTAGTTGTTAGTTAGTTATGAGGTGTCTGGTAGTGATCGCCAATCCGCCCGCCAAGCGTGGCGATTACGCACGCGAGAGGCCTATGTCCAGCAGTGGACTACTGCAGCCGGTTATGTGTGTAGCGTTACAAGTGTAATGCTGTCGAAAGTAACATAGTTTTTCGTCGGTGCAGCATCTAAGGCATGAAGTTGTGTAACAGCTTCCACCAAATGCCGCCCCCGTGGCCTTTCCGCGGTTTTGTGTTAACGCGAAACCCCAATTATTGTTTCCTAAAAATAACGTTAGCCTTAGTTGCACTTACAACATCAGCTACCGCCAGTGAAAGTTCCGTCAAAATCGTCCAGACGTTTCAGGTGTCTGTCCGTTTGTTCCGGCTAATCTCCGACGGCTAGACCGATTTTAACGGACTACACTGGCAGAAAGCTGGATGTTTTTGTGGCGTAACGTGGGATCGTAGGCTACTTTTATTTGTGAAACATATTCACATATTCCTCCAATACAGAGGTAGACAGAAGTCTGGGGACGATTAAATCCTTCCGACCCACCTTTCTTTCACCGAAGATTTTGGGACAACGTGACAGGTAGCGACGAGCTTATCGTTGTTGTTTTTGCGTAGATTGTTAAAGAAATAAAATGTTGCTACCGGTTTCCCCATTTATTATAAAAATATAACACAATACAAATAAATTATAAGTAAATTTTTAGTTTGGTGCTGATATTTTAATAAGAGTTTCAGCTCAATTTCAATATCGCATCGCATCGCGTTCGTGACTAGATCCAGGGTCTCAAATTTGACCTGGTGACGCCGGAGGACGGGGGTCCGTGCAGTGCGCAGCAAGCTCGGATACCTGGCGAGGAACGCAATTATCTTAACGTTTTTAAATGTTTATATATCATTGAAATATTAATTATGTCATGGTTAGGAACCAGATATCAGTTACGTAACAAAGTGCTCTGATATATCCTGTTATTCACATCCATTCACATTCCCTTATGAGACATTCACCGTTAGGAGCTGTACCAAACAAATGAGCTAATCCTGCGGATACTGATATCACAGTAAACTGGCCTCACCGATTTGCAGTGGATACTATTCATTGTAAGTATAGTGCTACGAACGCGGTTATTAGTTTGAGTATATACATAAAAATATCATGAAAGTCCATTTCAGGATTGATTCTGCGACAGGCTCTCGCGATCATTCAGGGTGGATTGTCGATCGCTTTATCACCAGTTTTCGCTCATTTTAATCTGGTATTTTTCGGAGACTGGTAGGCAGGTAGGCTCTCCTCTGTCGCCTCGGAGGCCACTCACGGACAGTAGATCTGTATGCATGTAAATCATCAACCCTAGCTTCAGCAAGTGGGGTCGTTAACAACTAAGCTACGGGTTTGTGACCTGCCCTCCACGCTGCGTCACGGATAGCCAATCTTAATCTTGAAACTACTTGGAAGTCGTTATAAGTTTAAATCCTAGAAACTTCTAACCTTGCCCTCACTGTACACATATTATAAAGTAGCGCCTTATCTCTGTTTTAATATCAAGTACCGTTAAGATGCAACAAAACGCATAATAAGTATGAGATTGCGATATCTATGTGTACAATTGCGTGTATGTGATAATGTTAGTAAAAATTAGTGTAATTTGTGTATATGACAGTCATATTCAATAAAATACTAAAAGTATGTTATCAAAAATCTCAATATATTTAAACAGAAACATGTTACCCAAAGATGGTAGACTAACGGATAAATGTTGTCATTCAATAAATGGGACCCCATTTAACAAAGTGTAATTCGCAATATCTCATGACATGTAATTTTTTATCATGATCATCGTCATCATAACAGCCCCTTAACAGAAGTCTACTGCTGAACATACGCCCTCCTCCTACAGACCGCCACATAGAAAGGTCCTGGGTGTCATTTAAAATTATCGATTCTGCAATGTCTTGCAGGTCGTCGCATCTTGCGGGAGACATTCCTATCACAGACAGTTGTATAATCATTGACTAAGAAAGACATGGCTTAATTAATACAATACAAAATTAAATAAGTAAAGTAACTATTAATTGAAGAATTCATTAGTTAATTTATAATATACTCTCATTATAATATAATTTTATAGAAAACATGTACATATATCAACAAAAATCAAAACCGTGCTATATACTCTTCACAGTAAATATTTTAAGAACTTTAAATGGAATTTTGAGTATTCTTTTCTTTCCAATGCATGTACATATACAAGCAACAACAACAAATACGTTAATATGACACCTAGAACTGAGGGTGATCGTGCCTGACCAATGTCTAGGAAAGAGTTAATATTGTACTTCCAACATTATAAAAATTTTTTCGCCTGTTTGATTCTCGCTAGAGGATAGACTCCTGGTGTTTGATAGACGAATTTAAATTTTATTCCAATGAATAAATACACAAATACTGTTGTCAAGGGTCAGACAAATCAAAATCAAACTTAGACTTGGCTGAATGTTTATTGATCCATACTAACAACATTAATTAAAATAAGGAAAATGTTTCTTAATTGTATGTTGCGTCTAACATCAAACATGGTTGCAGCATCGAACAACCCCGGCTAGTTTGTTTAACAACACAACATCCCTTTTGAAGTCAGTCGTTAAATAATATTTTTACATTAGAAATATTATTAAAAGTACCATTTTTATAAATAGCTTCTATTTATTAATTAAATTAAATGTTTCACTATTACCTATACAATTATCTATTAAAAACTTAGGTAAACCATAATTGACCGTTAAACTTGAACACTGAACATCTTTCAAAACAACGTCCCTTTTTAAAACCAATGGGTAAGATAGTATTATTATATAAGAAATCTTATTACAAATATTGTTTAAATAGCCCTGTATATTAAAATTAAATATTAAAAACAATGGATTTTATAATTATCCATTAAAACTATGTAACATTAATTAACGCAATAGCTATGAACACTGGAAAATTAGACAAAACAATATCTTTAGGCTTATGTTGAAATACTATTGACACATGGCCATAAATGGCCTTAGTTACATTTGATTGAATAATTACATGAATTTGTAATTATATCTCAAGGCTCTCTTTTAATATTAATTAACCCAACAATACATACGTAGAAACACAAGGATTGATAGGTTGAAAATCACACATTGCACTGATGTCTCATGCGCAGCGCCCAGCAAACTCACTTGTGTTATGGAATAAGAAACAACGAATGGGCCACAAATACCTCCAGTCCTGACATGTAGAAAAGTAGATTTACTTTAACATTTTCCCTTTAGTCTATATGCCCCAAGGAATAATACCCGTCCTAAGTACAAATGTTAGGTTATGTTAGGTTAGAAGGTGAGGTGTCTGGTAGTGCGATCGCCAATCTGCTTGCCAAGCGTGGTATGACATGGCACGCGAGAGGCCTATGTCCAGCAGTGACTACTGCAAGCTGTTATGTGTGTACGTTATATAAGTAAATGTATAAGTCGAAAGTAACATTTGCAACATAATAAAATAAAATTCGTTCATGCTGAACATTTCACACACACACTTATGTCCCGCCGGGCCTGCGGTTCCAGGTGTGCTGCAGAAGCGCGAGAGGGCTGGTGGGTGGTGGTAAGAGCCGAAGAGCACAGCCTGCTGTCCATCGAGCGCGTAAGTCGCCGAGGCGCGTCGCGCGGTGCGGCTGGATTCTCGTGCGTGCGCGCGGGCGCTCGGCACATCTACACACTCTACTTCATGTCTTACCCTACCTGGGCGCGGACCAGAGCATAAGTTCACGGTCGACGCGGAGTCGACGCGCCCGCCATCGAGACGACAGCGATTCCGAATGACTTCCGATTCTAATACATTTATTAGTTAGTTGTGAGAACAAAGTGATTTTTTAGTAATTCTTTTCCATAGAGTAACGCAACGATCGCTTCTACAACGATATTATCTCAAAGTAGTATAGGTTACCGTTTGAGCCGAAAGAAGGATATTTGTATAGTTCTAAATGTTTGTTCAAAGTGACGCTAAAGCTACTGAACGATTTTGATCTTGTTTCCTTCTAATGTCTTGAGTTAACTTAGAAACTGACGCACGAATCTCACGATTCCTGAATGGTTTCAAAATGGAAAATTATTTGTTTGTGAATTGAAATCTATAGAACGGATTTAGGGATGCGGTTTTCAGTTAAGCACGTACGTGGCTTTGTGACTTCTATAGTCTTATTTAAGAAAGGCAATAGATTTAGTCCCCAAAATCTGTTTATAGATGGCCAACGCCGCCCTTCCCGCATCGCGCCGCCACATATATGTTTTTCTGTCGGTAATGGTAAATTGTATCGCTTCATACCTCTGGGTGACCAACTTAGTGCTACTTTTTGTTTTAGAAACATATTCACATATTCCTCCAATACAGAGGTAGACGATTAAATCCTTCCCGATCCGCTTTCACCGAAGATTTTGGGACAACGTGACAGGTAGCGACGAGCTTATCGTTGTTTTTTGGTGTAGATTGTTAGCAAGAAATAAAACAAAGTTGTAAAACATGTCGGTTTCATTTATTATAAAAATATAACACAATACAAATAAATTATAAGTAAATCTTAGTTTGGAAAGGACATAGTTTTAATAAGAGTCAGCCAATTTCAATATCGCATCGCATCGTTCGTGACTAGATCCAGGGCTCCCAATTGACCTGGTGGACGCTGAGGGACGTGGGGTCCGTGCAGGCGCAGCAGCTCTTTATTACCTGGCGAGGAACGTGCAAATTATCTTAACGTTTTTAATGTTTATATATCATTTAGAATATTACCCGTGTCAAGCAGTAAGGAAACTAATAGATATCAGTTACGCAACAAAGTGCTCGGATATAATCCTGTTATTCACATCCATTCACATCTTCGATGAGTATATTATCTTAACTGCGTTAGAGCTAGCCCAAACAAAAATGAGCTAATCCTGCAAGGCGATACTGATATCACAGAACGGCTCTCACTGATTTCAGGTGATACTATTCACGTTATAGTGTTACGAACGCGGTTAGTTTGAGTATATACATAAAACAGCCTATGAAAGTCCATTTCAGGATTGATTTGCCAGGCTTCGCGATCATTCAGGCGGATTGGCGATCGCCGGTCACCAGTTTGCTCATTCTTTAATCTGGTATTTTCGAGATAGGTGGTAGAGGTAGCCTCTGTCGCCTCGAGACACTCACGGACAGAGAGGATCTTGTGTGCACATAAATCATCAACCCCTAGCTTCGAAGGTGGGGTCGCCAGCAACTGTTACGGGTCAGTTTAGACCCGCTCTCCACGCTGTAGCTGTGCCTGTCCCGAGTGGGCGCCCCTCCGCCGCGCGCACCAGCCCCGGAACTGCGAGACAGCCGTCCAAGTGCACCGGACGTACATAGAGTATTTAGAGGTGCCTTCACAAGCCAATCCAAGAAAGTCACGATAGCCAATTCAATCTTGAAACTACTTGAAGTTGTTATAAGTTTCAACCAGAAACTTCTAACCTGCCCTCACTGTACATCTTACAAGTAGCTACTTATCTCGTTTTAATAATGTTAATGTTGAAAGATACACGAAAACGCATAATGTAAGTATGAGATTGGTGATATCTATATGTAATAATTGCGTATGTCATAATGTTAGTAAAAATGAGTAATTTGTATATATGACAGGTCATATTTAATAAAATACTAAAAAAGTATAAAACATCAAATCTCAATATATTTAAACAGAAAACATACATCTAAAGATGGTAGACCAATCGATAAATGTTGTCATTCAATAAATGACCTTTCATTTAACAAAGTGTAATTGTGTAATATTCCTCATGTGACATGTACTTTGTATCATGATCATCGTCATCATAACAACAGTCTAACAGAAGTCTATCACTGCTGAACATACGCCTCTCCTAAGGATCGCCACATAGAAAAGGTCCCGTGTCATTTGCATTCGATCGTCGACTTCCCGCAATGTTCTGCAGGTCGTCGCAGCATCTTGCGGAGACATTCTACTGCTGCACAGTTGTATAATCATTGACTAAGAAAGATATATTAATTAATAATAATACAAAATTAGAAGGCAAGAATTCATTAATTAATTTAAAGAATTCATTAGTTAATTTATAATACTCTTAATATAATATATTTATAGAAATATGTACATATATCAACAAAATCAAATTAAGTATATAATTTTCATGTGTAAATATTTTTAAGAACTTAAATGAATTTTATATTTTTTCCAATGCATGTACATATACAAGCAAATAAATAAATAAATACGTTAATATGACACCTAGAACTGAGAGGTGATCGTGCCCGACTAATGTCTAGGAAAGAGCACATTAGCTCAACATTATAAAATTTCTTTCGCCTGTTTTATCTCCGCTAGAGATGGACTTGTGTCGATAGAGACGAATTCTTAAATTCTATTCCAATGAATAAATACAAGCAAATATCAAGCTGTCAAGGGTCAGACAAATCAAAAAATCAAACTTAGACTTCAATAAATGTTTATTGATCCATACTAACAACATTAATTAAAATATGAAAACAAATGTAGTTTCTAATTGTATGGTGTCTAACATCAAACATGGTTGCAGCATCGAATAACCTCTGCGGCTAGTTTGTGAAGTCAATAATAACATCCCTTTTAAGCCAACACGCAAAATAATATTTTTGCGATTAGAAATATGGTCAAAAGTACCATTTTTATAAATAGGTCAGAATATTAATTTAAATTAAATGTTTCACTATTGATTTATACAATCATCTATTAAAACTTAGTAAACTATAATTGACCAGCAACTTGAACACTGAACATCTTTCAAAACAACGTCCCTTTTAAAACCAATGGTAAGATAGTATTATTATATAAGAAATCTTTATTACAAATACTGTTTTTATAAATAGCCCTTGTATATTAAAATTAACATTAAAAACAATGTATTTGAGAATTATCCATTAAAAACTATGTAAACATTAATTAAACGGTTAGCTAAGTGAACACTGAAAAAATAGACAAAACAATATCTCTTTAGGCTTAAGTGTTGAAATACTATTGGACACATGGCCATAAATGGCCTGAAGTTATAAGCATTTGGATTGAATAATTAAGTATGAATTTGTAATTATATCTCAAGGCTCTTAACATTAATTAACCCAACAATACATACGTAGAAACATACATTGATAGGTTGAAAATCACATACATTGCACCGATGTCTCATGCGTAAGTAGTAAAACTCACTTGTGTTATGGAATAAAGAAAAACAACGAATGGGCCACAAATACCCAGTCCTGAGACATGTGGGAAAAGTAGATTTACTCTTTAACATTTTCCCTTTAGTCTATATGTCCAAGGAATAATACCCGTCCTAAGTACAAAATGTTAGGTTAGGGTTATGTTAGTTAGTTGCGAGGGTGTCTGCAGTGCGATCGCCAATCTGCTCGCCAAGCGTGGCGACGGCCGGCACGCGAGAGGCTATGTCCAGCAGTGACCACTGCAAGCTGTTATGTGTGTACGTTACATAAGTGCAATGTATAAGTCGAAAGTAACATGTTTTCATCGGTGCAGCATCTAAGCAAGCAAGCTTAGTTAAGTGTAACAGCTCCACCAAATGCTGCCCCCGCGGCTCTTCTCGCGGTTTTGTGGTAGTTAATGCGAAACCCCAATTATTGTTTCTAAAATAATGCTAGCCTTGAAGTTGTGCCCATAAACATCAGCTACCGCCAGTGAAAGTTCCGTCAAAATCGGTCTCAGATTGCTTCAGGTAATCTGTCCGTTTGTCTTGGCTAATCTCGAGACGGCTAGACCGATTTCAACGGGACTTACACTGGCAGAAAGCTGATGTTTTTGTGGCGTAAACGGGATCGTGTAGGTTACTTTTTATTTTGCGAAAAACATATTCACATATATTCCTCCACTGCCAGAGGTAGACAGAAGTCTAGACGATTAAATCCTTCCGACCCACCTTTCATCGAAGATTTTGGGACACGTGACAGGTGTAGACGAGTTTATCGTTGTTTTTGGTGCGTAGATTGTTAAAGAAATAAAACAGTTAAAACATGTCAGTTTCCATTTATTATAAAATATAACATGGTCACAAACAAATTATGGGCAAATTTTAGTTTGGAAAGGACATAGTTTTAATAAGAGTTTCAGCCATCAATATCGCATCGCATCGTTCGTGACCAGATCCAGGCCCTAATTGGACCTGTGACGGAGGACGTGGGGTCCTGCAGCAGCAGCAGCTCGGATACCTGGCGAGGAACGCAATTATCTTAACGTTTTTTAATGTTATATATCATTTAGAATATTAATTTATGTCATGGTTAGGGAACTAGATATCGCTTACGTAACAAAAGTGCTCTGATATATCCCAGTTATTCAGCATCCATTCACATCTTATGAGTATATTATCTTTCACCGGTGTTAGAGCTAGCCCGCAAATGAGTTAATCCTGCAAGTGATACTGATATCACAGAACGGGCTCTACCACTTCAGTGATACTATTCACGTGTTATAGTGCTACGGAACGCGGTTAGTTTGAGAAAGCATACAAAAAACAGCCTATGAAAGTCCATTTCAGGATTGATCTTCTACAGGCTTCGCGATCATTCAGGCGTGATTAACATATCGCTTTGGCACCAGTTTGCTCATTTTAATCTGCTGGGTATTTTCGATAGGGTAGGTAGGGCTCTCCTCCGTCGCCCTCGAGACACTTACTGGACAAGAGAGGATTCGTATGCACATGTAAATCATCAACCCTAGTTTCGAAGGCGGGGTCACAGCAACTAAGCTACGGGGGTCAGTTTGTGACCTGCTCCTCCACGCTGCAGCTGGTGTCGTCCCGGGAGGCGGGGCGCTGCCTCCCGCACCAGCCCTGAACTGCGAGAAATGTCCAAGTGCACCGACGTACATAGAGTATTTAGGAGGTGCCTTCACAAGGCAATCCAAGAAAGTCACGATAGCCAATCTTTAATCTTGCAACTACTAGTTGTTATAAGTTTAAATCCTAGAAATCCTCTTAGCTTTGGTCTCACTGTACATATTATAAGTAGCTACTATCTCTTGTTTTAATAATGTTAATGTTGAAAGATACTCGAAAACGCATAATAAGCATGTGAGATTGCGATATCTGCTATGTACACTGGTGCATGTGATAATGTTAGTAAAAAATGAGTGTAATTTATGTATATGATAGGTCATATTCAATAATAAAAACACAAAAGTATAAAACATCAAAAATCCAATATATTTAACAGAAACATACATCTAAAGATGGTAGACCATCGATAAATGTTGTCATTCAACAAAATGACCTTCACCCAACAGCAATTGCAATATCTGCGACATGTACTTCTTTATCATGATCATCGTCATCACAATAGTTCAACAGAAGTCTATCAGTTGAACATACGCCTCCTAAGGATCGCCACATAGAAAGGTCCTGTGTCATTTGCACCATCGACTTCCCTGCAATGTTCTCCCGTAGGTCGCTGCAGCAATCTTGCGGGAGACATTCTAATACAGACAGTTGTATAATTATTGACTAAGAAAGATATATTAATTAATAATAATACAAAATTAAATAAGTAAAAAGAATCTTATTGCTAATTAATTTTAAAGAATCTATTAGTTAAATTTATAATATACTTAATATAATATACTTTATAGAAATATAAAGTACATATCATAAAATCAAATTGCTATATACTCTTCATGTAAATATTTTTTAACAAATTTCAAATGGAATTTTATATTCTTTTCCAATGTATACATACAAGCAAATAAATACGTTAATAAGGAATTCAGAACTGAGTGTGATCGTGTGCCCGACTAATGTCTTAGGAAAAGAGTCTATATTGTATTTCCAACATTATAAAAATTTTTTCGCCTGTTTTATCTCCTGCTTAGAGATAGACTGTGTCGATAGACGAATTTAAATTCTGTTCCAATGAATAAATACACACACATACTGTTGGCAAGGGTCAGACAAATGTAAAATCAAAACTTAGACTTCAATAACAATTATTGATCCATACTAATAAATATTAATTAAAATATGAAACAAATGTAGTTTATTAATTGTATGTTGCGTCTAACATCAAACATGGTTGCAGCATCGAATACCCCCCGGCGTTTGTCAATACAACATCCCTTTTGTCAATGTTAAAATAATATTTTTGTTATCATTTAGAAATATTATTAAAAGTACCATTTTTATAAATAGGGTTGAATATTAATTTAAATTAAATGTTTCACTATTAATTTATACAATTATCTATTTAAACTTAGTAAAACTATAATTGACCGTTTAACTTGAACACTGAACATCTTTCAAACAACACAGTCCCTTTTAAAACCAATTAAGATAGTATTATTATATAAGAAATCTTATTACAAATACTGTTTTATAAATAGCCTCAGTATATTAAATTAAATTTTGAAAAAATAAATGGATTTATAATTATCCATTAAAAACTATAAATATTAATTAACGCAATAGCTATGAACACTGAAAATAGACAAAAACAATATCTCTTTTAGGCTTATGTTGAACAATTATTGGACATACATGGCTAAATGGCCTTAGTTACATTTGGATTGAATAATTGAAGTATGAATTTGTAATTATATCTCAAGGCTCTTAATACACTTTAACCCAACAATTCATACGTAAACATACATTGATAAGGTTGAAAATCACATACATTGCACTGATGTCTCATGCGTAAGTAGCAAACCTACTTGTGTTTGAATAAGAAACAAATCGAATGTAATTAAAATACCCAAGTCCTGAGACATGCAGAAAGTAGATTTACTCTTTAACATTTTCCCTTTAGTCTATATGCCCCAAGGAATAACATCAATGGTTAGACGCCCCAAGGAATAATGTACCCGTCCTAAGTACAAAATGTTAAAGGTTAGGTTATGTTAGTTAGTTGCGTGAGGTGTCTGCAGTGCGATCGCCAATCTGGCTTTTCCTTGCCAAGCGTGGCGATTACGGCACGCGAGAGGCTCAATCCAGCAGGCATCACTGCAAGCTGTTATGTGTGTACGTTATACAAGTGTAATGTATAAGCCCAGCAACATAAGCTTTTGTCGGTGCAGCATCTAAGTAAGTGCTTAGTTGTGTGTAACAGCCTTCGATTAAATGCTGCCCCTGCGACTCTTCTCGCAGTTTTGTAGTTAACGCGAAACCCAATTATTGTTTCTAAAATAATGCTAGCCTTAGTTACACCTTACAACATCAGCTACCACCGCCAGTAGAAGTCCCAGCAAAATCGGTCAGACGTTTCAAGTTTCTGTCCGTTTGTCCAGGTAATCTCTGAGACAGCTAGATAGCCGATTTCAACGGGACTTACACAACGAAAGCTGATTTTTGTGGCGTAACGTGGGATCGTGAGTACTTTTTATTTTGAAACATATTCACATATATTCCTCCAATACAGAGGTAGACGAAGTCTGAACGATTAAATCATACCATTTTCACCGAGATTTTGGGACAACGTGACGGGTAGCGACAGAGCTTATCGTTGTTTTATGGGTGTTAAAGAAATAAAACAGTTAAAACATGTGGTTTCCATTTTATTATAAAACATAACATTGTGTTATGTTTTATAATAAATAATTTATAATAAACAACAATTATTAGCAAATTAGTCTTAGTTCGGAAAGGACATAGTTTTAATTAGGTTTCAGCTCCATTTCAATATCGCATCGCATCGTTCGTGACTAGATCAGGAGCTCCCAATTTGGACCTGGTGACGTCGAGGACGTGAGGGGGTCTGTGCAGTGGCGCAGCAGCTCGGATACCTGGCGAGGAACGTGCAAAATGTCTGTATTTTAAATGTTTATATATCATTTAGAATATTAATTATGTCATGGTTGGGAACTAGATATCAGTTACGTAAAGAATTAACTCTGATATATCCTGTTATTCATCCATTCCGTATCTTTACGATATATTATCTTAACCGGTGTTGGGAGCTAGCCCAAACAAAATGAGCTAATCCTGCAAGTGATACTGATATCTGAACGGGCTCTACCGATTTCCAGTGATACTATTCATTGTGTTATAATTTCTGAACGCGGTTGGTTTGGTATATACATAAAAAACAGCCTATGAAAGTCATTTAAGGATTGATTCTACAGGCCTATACGCGCGATCATTCAGGCGGATTGGCTATCGCTTTGTCACCAGTTTGCTCATTTTTAATCTGGTATTTTTCGAGATGGGTAGGGTGGGTGGGGCTCTCCCTCTGTCGCCTCTCAAGACACTCACGGACAGAAGGTTCGTATGCACATGTAAATCGTAACCTCTAGCTTCGAAGGCGGGGTCGCTAGCAACTAAGCTACAGGGTCCCGGTTGCTTATTCTCCTCCACGCTGTATGCGCCCGTCCGGTGGGCTGCCCCCTCCCTTGCCCTTTCAACCCCGGAACTGCGACAACCGTCCAGTGCACCGACGTACATAAGTATTTAGAGGTGCCTTCACAAGCCAATCAAGAAAGTCCTGGCCAATTTTTAATCTTGAAACTACTTGGGGTTGTTATAAGTTTAAATCCTAAACTTCTAACTCTGCCCTCTGTACATATTATAGTAACTACTTATCTCTGTTTTAATATTATTGTTGATGTTGAAAGATACACGAAACACTTATAGCCGTATGAGTTGCGACATCTATATGCACACTAGTGTGCATGTATTAATGTTAGTAAAAATGGTGTAATTTGCGTATATGACAGGTCATATTCAATAATAAAATACTAAAAGTATAAAACATCAAAATCTATTATATTTAAACGAAACATACATCTAAAGATGGTAGACCAATCGATAAATGTTATAATTCAATAAATGACCTTTCATCTAACAAAGTGTAGTGCAATATACTCATGTGACATGTATCATGATCATCGTCATCATAACAGTCTAGCATGAAAGTCTGCTGCTGAACATACGCCTCTCCTAAGGATCGCCATAGAAAGGTCCTGTGTCATTTGCACCATCGACTTCCCGCAATGTTCACCGCGGTGTCGCAGCGTCTTGCAGGAGACATTCTAACCAGACAGTTGTATAATCATTGACTAAGAAAGATATATTAATTAATAATAATACAAAATTAAATAAATAAAAATTCATTAATTAATTTAAAATTCATTAATTAATTTATAATATATAATAATATAATATACTTTATAGAAATATGTACATATATCAACAAAAATCAAGTATATATACTCTTTCAAGGTGTATAATGTTTTAAGAACTTCAAGTAGAATTTTATATTCTTTTTCTCCAATGCATGTACATATACAAACAAAATAAATAAATAAATACGTTAATATGACACCTAGAACTGGTGATCGTGCCCGACTATTATCTAGGAAAAGAGTTCATATTGTATTTCCAACATTATGAAAATTTCTTTCGCCTGTTTTATCTCCGCTAGAGATGAGCTCACTGTGTCGATAGACGAATTTAATTCTGTTCAATGAATAAATACACAAATACTGTTGTCAAAGGTCAGACAAATCAAAATCAAACTTAGACTTCAATAAATGTTTATTGATCCATACTAACAACATTAATTAAAATATGAGAAACAAGTGTAGTTTTCATAATTGTATGTTGCGTCTAACATCAAACATGTTTGCAGCATCGAATAACCCTCAGCTAGTTTGTCAATACAACATCCCTTTTAAGCCAATATTAAAATTATATTTTTACATTAAATATTAAATAAAATACCATTTTATAAATAGACCGAATATTAATTTAAATTATTTCACTATTGATTTGTATGGTATCTATTAAAACTTAGTAAACTATAATTGATCGTTTAGCAGACACTGAACATTTCAAAACAACGTCCTTTGAAACCAATGTTAAGATAAATATTATTATGTAAAAATCTTATTACAATACTGTTTTATAAATAACTCAGTATATTGAAATTAAATATAAAAAACAATGGATTTATAATTATCCATAAAACTATATAAACATTAATTAACGC
This sequence comes from Sericinus montela, assembly GCA_029286605.1. Classification (NCBI taxonomy): domain Eukaryota; kingdom Metazoa; phylum Arthropoda; class Insecta; order Lepidoptera; family Papilionidae; genus Sericinus; species Sericinus montela. The sequence continues at coordinate 2,394 of JAGSMR010000781.1, read as the reverse complement.
AATAGCTATGAACACTGAAAAAAATTAGACAAAAGCAATATCTCTTTTTAGGCTTATATTTAAAATGCCATTGAATACCTTTAATATATTTAGCCCTTAGTTACATTTTGGATTGAATAATTAAGTATGAATTTGTAATTATATATCTCAAGGCTCTCTTAATTAACCCAACAATACATACGTGAAACATACGATGATAAGGTTGAAAATCACATACATTACCGATGTCTCATGCATGCAGTAGCAAACTCACTTGTGTTATGGAATAAGAAACAACGAATAGACCACAAATACCAGTCCCGAGACATATGAAAAAGTAGATTTACTCTTTAACATTTCCTTTAGTCTATATACCCCAGGGAATAATATCATCATAGATGCCCCCAAGGAATAACCTTCCTAAGTACAAATGTTAGGTTAGGTTATGTCCAGATTAAGGTTGCAAGGTGTCTGGTAGTGCGATCCTTAATCCTCACTGCCAAGCATGGCGGTACAGCACGCGGAGAGCCTATATCCAGCAGTGGACTACTGCAAGCTGTGCTTTCTCAATTTCCTCTTTACCATTCGGATTTTGCTATTCGACATATTTCTACTCTTCATGGCTAAGACAGAAATTGGTTTAATGATAATGTCCACTTTTTATTCTCATATCTTAAAAGGTATAATATAGTTAAATAAATACAATAAACAAATACTTACATGAATTCGAAAACAATCTCTTAATCGGCAGAGGTGAAATAATACCAACGCGCAATATTAATTAAGAGGAAAATCCAAGTCTACCTTTCTTCCCTTTGCAAAGCTCCACCTTTTGCCCTTGCCCAGGGAGAAAAAATTCATAGATTGAACACGTGATAAAATGCATTTGTAAATATTCACATAATAAATTTAAATGGCCACATAATTGACCATACAGTAATTTTTTTTTAGAATCTGTCTGGCAGATAATCTAAAAAGTATAGCAAATACTAGTGATAGCTGATTAATCAGTTACCATCTTGAACACTGAATTCACCTTCATATAAAAAGAAAAGAATAAAATATAAAAGTTTGCAGATACTAAAACAGAGTGGTCCCAAATGAGTAATTTGACCTATGATTTTTCTTAACAACTAGGAAGTTTCCATAAAAATAATTAATAATTTTACACATTCTTGCTGTAACAAAACAAATTTATAATGTTTGATGTTTTCTTATAGGTTGTAAATTGAATTTCCTCTACATTCAAATACCTGCTTCTTGTATGTTTTATACTCATAGGAAATCAGGCGTCCGAGTAATGTTCAGATCTCAATTGGATTTATTATATCTTTGTGTACACGCTCTCGGTGGTGCCAGCATTTAGATACTTAAATTTCAGATAAAAAGTAATTCGTAAATTCAATTGGTGCGGTGACTAAGCAGACGGATGTAAGTAAATAATGTCGTTTATTTGCATATCGCGCAATTTTCATTTTTCAACAATTATTCGTCCCTACGTCTTTAATGTAATATTTTATTAAAACGTACTGTCTAAGAAAAATATAGTTGTGCAGACACACACATTATTGTGGCTTCTTATAGTATTTTCAAGCTGGACCGACACGCAATAACATCATCCATAGATGCCCCAGGGAATAATGCCCTTCCTAAGTACAAATGTTAGGTTAGGTTATGTCGAGATTAGGTTGCAGGGTGTCTGTTGGTGCGATCATAATCTGCCTGCCAAGCGTAGCGATTACGGCGCGAGAGCCCTATATCCAGCAGTGGACTACTGCAAGCTGTTAATGCTTTCTCAATTTCTCTTCCATTCAGTTTTACTTTACTTTCTTTTCCGACATATTTCTACTCTTCATGGCTAACAGACAGAAATTGGTTTAATGATAATGTCCGCTTTTTATTCTCATATATCTTAAAAGGTATAATATAGTTGATAATACAATAAACAAATATACATGAATTCAGAAAACAATGCCTTAATCGGCAGAGGTGAAATAATACCAACGCGCAATATTAATTGAGAGGAAAATCAAGTCTGCATTCTTCCCTTTATAAGCTCCCACCTTTTTACCTTGCCCTTGCCAGAGGAAAAAATTATAGATTAGTTACGCTGATAAAATGCATTTGTAAATATTCACATAATAAATTTAAATGGCCACATAATTGACCATACAATGTTTTTTTAGAATCTGTGTAGACATCTAAAAAAGTACATAACTAGTACTAATTATTAAGCTAGATGATGATTACCATCTTGAACACTGGAATTCACCTTCATATAAAAAGAAAAGAATAAATATAAAAGTTTGCAGATACTAAAACAGGTAGTCCCAAATGAGTAATTTGACCTATGATTTTTCTTAGCTCGCTAAAGGAAGTTTCAAAAATAATTAATAATTTCTTTTTCCTTAACAA
>JAGSMR010000780.1:0-11988 GCA_029286605.1 Sericinus montela | reverse complement strand
AACAAATTTATAATGTTTGATGTTATTGGTTTAATGATAATGTCCGCTTTTTATTCTCATATATCTTAAAAGGTATAATATAGTTGATAATACAATAAACAAATATACATGAATTCAGAAAACAATGCCTTAATCGGCAGAGGTGAAATAATACCAACGCGCAATATTAATTGAGAGGAAAATCAAGTCTGCATTCTTCCCTTTATAAGCTCCCACCTTTTTACCTTGCCCTTGCCAGAGGAAAAAATTATAGATTAGTTACGCTGATAAAATGCATTTGTAAATATTCACATAATAAATTTAAATGGCCACATAATTGACCATACAATGTTTTTTTAGAATCTGTGTAGACATCTAAAAAAGTACATAACTAGTACTAATTATTAAGCTAGATGATGATTACCATCTTGAACACTGGAATTCACCTTCATATAAAAGAAAGAATAAATATAAAAGTTTGCAGATACTAAAACAGGTAGTCCCAAATGAGTAATTTGACCTATGATTTTTCTTAGCTCGCTAAAGGAAGTTTCAAAAATAATTAATAATTTCTTTTTCCTTAACAAAACAAATTTATAATGTTTGATGTTTTCTTATAGGTTTAGTCGAAGGCTGTTAAACAACTAAGCTTACTTACTTAGATGCTGCACCGACAAAAGCTTATATTACTTTCGACTTATACATTACACATATTTAACGTACAAACATAACAGCTTGCAGTATCCACTGCTGACATAGGCCTCTTGCGTGCCAATCGCCACGCTTGGCAGGCAGATTGGCGATCGCATCTACCGGACACCTCGCAACAGAACCTAACCTAACATTTGTACTTAGGAGGTATTATTCCTCGGGGCATCTATGATGATATTATTCCTTTGCGGGTATATAGAGACTAAAAGGAAAATCTTAAAGAGTAAATCTACTTTTTCTACATGTCTCGGACTGGGTATTTAGGTCTATTCATTGTTTCTTATTCCATAACACAAGTGAGTTTGCTACTTACGCATGAGACATCGGAGCAATGTATGTGATTTTCAAATATATCAATGTATGTTTCTACGTATAATGTTGGTTAATTAATGTTTAGAGAGCCTTAAGATATAATTACAAATTCATAGTTAATTATTCAATCCAAATGTGACTAAGGCGATGGTCCATGGTATTTTAACATAAGCCCAAAAGAGATATTGTTTTGATAAATTTTTCAGTGTTCAAAGCTATTGGTGTTAATTAATGTTTATATAGTTTTAAGGGATAATTGTAAATCCATTGTTTTTTAATATTTAATTTTAATAATATACTGAGGCTATTTATAAAAATAGTACTTGTAATAAGATTTCTTATATAATAACACTATCTTAACATTGGTTTTAAAAAGGGACGTTATTTTTGATAGATGTTCAGTGTTCGTTAAACGGTCAATTAAAGTTTACTAAGTTTTAATATTAATTGTATAAATTAATAGTGGAACATTTAATTTAGGATTAACATTCGGCCTATTTATAAAAAAATGATACTTTTAATAATACTTCTAATGTAATAACATTATTTAACATTGGCTTAAAAGGATGTTGTATTGACAAACTAGCCAGGGCATCTTGATGCTGCAACCATGTTTGATGTTAGACGCAACATACAATTAAAAAAAACTATATTTGTTTTCATATTTTAATTAATGTTGTTAGTGTGGATCAATAAATATTTATTGAAGTCTAAGTTTGATTTTGATTTGTCTGACCCTTGACAACAGTATGTGTGTATTTATTCATTGAATAAGAATTTAAATTCGTCTATCGACACAGATTCTATTCTAGCGGAGATAAAACAGGCGAAAGAAATTTTTATAATGTTGGAAATATAATTTTAATTCTTTTCCAGACATTAGTCGGGCAATGATCACTTCAGCCGAGGTGTCATATTAACGTATTTATTAATTTATTTATATATGTACATACATTGAGAAAAGAATATAAAATTTATTTGAAGTTCTGCAAAATATTTACACACCTTTGAAAAAGAGTATATATAATTTGATTTTTGTGGATTTATATACATATTTTATAAAGTATATTATATTAAGTATATTATAAATTAACTAATGAATTTTAAATTAATTAATGAATTTTACTTATTTAATTTTGTATTATTATTAATTAATATATTTTTCTTTGTCAATGATTATAACTGTCTGTATTAGATCGTCTCCTGCAAGATGCTGCGACGACCTGCAGAACATTGCGGAAGTCGATGGCGTAAAACACACAGGACCTTCCTATGTGGCGATCCTTAGGAGAGGCGTATGTTCAGCAGTAGACTTTGTTAGACTGTTATGATGACGATGATCATGATAAGAAGTACATGTCACATGAGATATTGCAATTACACTTTGTTAGTTGAAAGGTCATTTTATTGAATGACAACATTTTCGATTGGTCTACCATTCCTAGAGATGTATGTTTCTTGCTTAAATATATTGAGATTTTGATGTTTTATACTTTTAGTATTTTAGTATTGAATATGACCTGGTCATACACGCAAATTACAATTAATTTTTACTAACTTCATCTCATGCACACCAGTATATCGCGTTCATACTTATTATGCGTTTTCGTATCTTTCAACATTAACATTATTTAAACAGAGCAAGTAGCCACTCTATAATATGTACAGTGAGGGCAGAGTTAGGAGTTTGTAGGATTTAAACTTATAACAACTTCAAGTAGTTTTATGATTTATGATTGGCTATCGTGACTTTCTTTGGATTGGCTTGTGAAGGCATCTCTAAATCGAAGCTAGGCTGATGGATTTACATGTGCATACGAATCCTCCTGTCCGTGAGTTTAGAGAGGCGACAGAGGAGAGCCCCACCTACCCCTACCTATCTCGAAAATACCAGATTAAAATAAGCAAACTGCGACAAAGCGATCGCCAATCTGCCTGAATGACCATTAGAGAAGCCTGTGTAGAATCAATCCCCTGAAATGGGAATTTCATAGGCTGTTTTTATGTATATATATATTAACCAATCATGTTCGTAGCACTATGTAACAAAATGAATAGTATCACTGGAAATCGGTACAGCCCGTTCTGTGATATCAGTATCACTTGCAGGATTAGCTCATTTTGTTTGGGCTAGCTCCTAACACCGGTTAAGATAATATACCTGTAAAAGATGTAACGGGATATATCCGAGCACTTTATAACGTAACTGATATCTAGTTCCTAACCATGACATAATTAATATTCTAATTGATATATAAAACAAAGTGCAAAACAAAAAAACTTTAGAAAATTGTTAAAGATATTTGGTATCGTTCTTCGCTGGTGGTATCCGAGCTGCTGCGCTGTCGCACGACTCCCATTGCCCGGCGTCACTGGTGTCCGGGGAGCCCTGGATCATCAATGAACGATGCGATGCGATATTGAAATTGAGCTGTAACCCGAATTGAAAACTATGTCCTCTCCGAAACCAAGGAAATTTAGTAATAATTTGTTGTATTGTGTTATATTTTTATAATAAATGAAAACTGGACATGTTTTTAAACTGTTTTATTTCTCTAACAATCTACGCAAAACGACGATGTTTCCCAAGGCTACCTGGTCACAAGTTGTCCCAAAATCTTCGGTGAAAAGGTGGGTTTGAAGGATTTTATCGTCTAGACTTCTGTCTACCTCTGTATTGAGAAGCAGGCGTGATGTTTCAAAAATGTATCGCCCACTAGCCCACGCGTTACACACAAAAAATTTTGCCAGTGTATATCCCCTGCTGAAATCTGCCCAGCTGTTTCGTGAGACTAGCCGGAACAAACGGACAGACATCTGAAACGTCCGAATCAATTTTGACGGACTTTCACTGGCGGTAGCTGATGTTGTAAGGTGTAACTAAGGCTAGCATTATTTGTGAAACAAGTCAATTAGGGTTCTCAAAAGAATCACAAAACCGCGAGAAGAGTCGCAGGCATTTAGTCGAAGGCTGTTAAATGAACTAAGCTTACTTACTTAGGATGCTGCAACTGACAAAAGCTTATATTACTGAATTTATACATTACACATATTTAACGTGTACAAACATAACAGCTTGCAGTAGTCCACTGCTGGACATAGGCTCTGGTGTGCTGTATCGCTACGCTTGGGTACAGGATTGGCGATCGCACCACCAGACACCAAATACAACCCAACCTAACATTTGTACTTTTAGAGGGTATTATTCCTTGGGGTATCTATGATGATATTATTCCTTGCGGCATATAGATCAAAAGGAAAATCTTAAAGAGTAAATTCATTTTTTTCTATATGTCTCGACTGGTATTTGTGGTCTATTCATTGTTTCTTATTCCATAACACAAGGAGTTTACTTACGCATGAGACATCGGAGTAATAATAAAGGATTTTCAATATATCAATGTATGTTTCTACGTATAGATTGTTGAAGTTAATTAATGTTTAGAGAGCTTTAAGATATAATTACAAATTCATAGTTAATTATTCAATCCAATGTGACTAAGGATGTGTCCAATGGTATTTTAACATAAGCCTAAAAAGAGATATTGTTTTGACAAATTTTTCAGTGTTCAAAGTTATTATGTTACCCAATGTCATATATAGTTTTAAGGGATAATTGTAAATCCATTGTTTTAATATTTAATTTTACTATACTGAGGCTATTTATAAAAATAGTACTTAAAATGAAGATTTTTATATAATAACAATTATCTTAACATTGGTTTTAAAAGGGACGTTGTTTTGATAGATGTTCAGTGTTCAAGTTAAACGGTCAATTAAAGTTTACTAAGTTTTAATAGATAATTGTATAAATTATTAGTGAAACATTAATTTAGATTAAGATCATTTATTTATAAAATGATACTTTTAATAATATTTAATGTAATAATATTATTTTAACATTGGCTTAAAAGGATGTTGTAATATTGTCCAGCTAGGGGCATTCGATGCTGCAACCATGTTTGATGTTAGACGCAAATATTACAATTAAAAAACTATATTTGTTTTCATATTTTTAATTAATGTTGTTAGTGTGGATCAACAAACACGGCTTGAAGTCTAAGTTTGATTTTTGATTTGTCTTGAGTCCTTGACAACAGTATGTGTGTGTATTTATTCATTGGAATAAGAATTTAAATTGTCTATCGACAATACAGATTCTATTCTAGCGGAGATAAACAGGGTGAAAGAAATTTTATAATGTTGGAAATATAATTTTTAATCTTTCCTAGACATTAGTCGGGCACGATCATCAAATGAGGTGTCATATTAATGTATTTATTAATTTATTTATATGTACATACATTGGAGAAAGAATATAAAATTCCCATTTGAAGTTCTTAAAAAAATATTTACAATAATCTTTGAAAGAGTATATAGCAATTTGATTTGTGGATTTATATATATATTTATAAAGTATATTATATTAAGTATATTGTTATAAATTAACTAATGAATTTCTTTAAATTAATTAATGAATTCCTTTTATTTATTTAATTTTATTATTATTAATTAATATATTTTTCTTGTCAATGATTGCAACTGTCTGAAGACTGTCTCCCGCAGATGCTGCGACGACTCCAGAACACGTGGAAGTCGATGGGTGCAAATGACACAGGACCTTTCTATATGTATGACTCTTAGGGAGAGGCGTATGTTCAGCAGTAGACTTCTGTTAGACTGTTATGATGACGATGATCATGATAAGAAGGTGAGATATTGTACTTAATTTTAAGCTTAGTTGAAAGGCTGGCTTTATTAATGACAACATTTTTCGATTGGTCTACCATCTCTAGATGTATGTTTCGTTTAAAGGTATTGAGGTTTCTACGTTTTATACTTTTAGTATTTTAGTATTGAATATGACCCGTCATACGCAAATTATACACTAATTTTTACCAACTTTATCTCAATATGCACACCAGTGTAGATATCATGTCTTCACACTTATTATGCGTTGTGTATCTTCAAGATTAACATTATTTAAACAGAGATATGTAGCTACTTATAATATGTACAGTGAGGGCAGAGTTAGAGTTTGTAGGATTTAAAACTTATAACAACTTCAAGTAGTTTAAGATTAAAGATTGGCCATCGTGACTTTCTTGATTAATGTGAAGGTGATTCTAAATCATGTGAAGCTAGGGTTGGATGATTACATGTGCATAATGAATCCTCTGTCCGTGTGAGAGTTTTAGAGAGGCGACAGAGGGAGAGCCCTACCCACCCTACCTATCTCGAAAATACCTTCCAGATTAAAATAAGCAAACTATGACAAAGCGATCGCCAATCTGCCTGAATGACCACGAGAAGCCTGTAGAATCAAATCCCGAAATGGACCATAGGCTGTTTTTATGTATATATTAAATCCACCGCGTTCAGCACTATAACAAATGAATAGTATCACCGAAATCGGTACAAAGCCTGTTCAGGATATCATCAGTATCACTTGGTAGATTAGCTCATTTTGTTTGGGCCAGCTCCTAACACACCGGTTAAGATAATATACTCGTAAAGATGCACCCGGACATATCCGGAGCACTTTATAACGTAACTGATATCTAGTTCCACCATGGACATAATTAATATTCTAATTGATATAAACAAAGTGCAAAACAAAAAACTTAAAATGTTAAGATATTTGCACGTTCCCGCCAGGTATCCGAGCTGCCGTTACCGCACAGACCCCCACGTCCTCGGCGCGTCACCAGGTCCAATTGGGGAGCCCTGGATCTAGTCACGAACGATGCGATGCGATATTGAAATTGAGCTGGAAACCGAATTAAAACTATGTCCTTCCGAACTAAGAAATTTAGTAACAATTTGTTGTATTGTGTTATTTTATAATAAATGGAACCGACATGTTTTACTGTTTTATTTCTCTAACACCCATTACGCAAAACGACGATAAGCTCAAGCGGCCACCCGTCACGTTGTCCCAAAAAATCTCGGTGAAAGGTGGGTCGGAAGGATTTTATCGTCTAGACTTCTGTCTACCTCGTATTGAGGAATATATGTGAATATGTTTCTAAAAATGTGGGTCGCTCTGACCAGCTCACGTTACGCCACAAAACGAAAGCTTTCGTCAGTGTATAGTCTCGTTGAAATCGGTCTAGCCGTCTCAGGAGACTAGGCCGGAACAAACGGACAGACATCTGAAACGTCTGGACCGATTTTGATGGACCCCACTGGCGGCAGCTGATGCCAGGCAGTAACTAAGGCTAGCATTATTTTAGAAACACAATTAGGGTTTCAAAGTGTTAATCATAAAACCGCGAGAAGAGCCGCAGAGGGCAGCATTTAGTCGAAGGCTGTTAAACAACTGTTTACTAGATGCCGCACCGACAAAAGCTTATATTATATTGACTTCATAATATATTAATATATAACGTAATAACACATAACAGCTTGCAGTAGTCCACTGCTGGACATAGGGCCTCGCGGCAAGCCGTAATCGCCACGCTTGGCAGGCAGATTGGCGATCGCACCATCAGACACCTCGCAACACATAACCCAACCTAACATTTGTACTTTGTGGGAGGCATTATTCCTTAGTATCTATGATGATATTATTCCTTGGGGCATATAGACTAAAGGAAAATCTTTAAAGAGTAAATCTACTTTTTCATATGCGTCTCGGACTGTATTTGTGGCCCATTCATTGTTTCTCATTCCATAACACAAGTGAGTTTGCTACTTACGCATGAGACATCGGAGCAATGTATGTGATTTTCAATGATATCAATGTATGTTTCTACGTATGTATCGTTGGGTTAATTAATGTTTGTAGAGCCTTAAGATATACTCTTTCCGCAATTCATAGTTAATTATTCAATCCAAATGTGACTATGATGTATGTCCAATGGTATTTTAACATGTTTCAAAAGAGATATTGTTTTGATAAATTTTTTCAGTGTTCAAAGCTATTATGTTAATTAATGTTTACATAGTTTTATATGGATAATTGTAAATCCATTGTTTTAAATATTTAATTTAATATACTGAGATATTTATACAGTTACTTGTAATAAGATTTCTTTATATACAACACTATCTTAACATTGGTTTTAAAAGGACGTTGTTTTGATAGATGTTCAGTGTTCAAGTTAAATTTGTCAATTAAAGTTTAATAAGTTTTAATAGATAATTGTATAAATTAATAGTGAAACATTTAATTTAGATTAATATTCGGCCTATTATAAAAATGATACTTTTAATAATATTTCTAATGTAATAATATTATTTTAACATTGGCTTAAAAGGGATGTTGTATTGACAACTAGCCAGGGGCATTCGATGCCAACCATATGTTTGATGTTAGACGCAACATACAATTAAAAAACTACATTTGTTTTCATATTTTAATTAATGTTGTTAGTGTGACTCAATAAAACATTTATTGAAGTCTAAGTTTGATTTTGATTTGTCTGACCCTTGGACAACAGTATGTGTATTTATTCATTGAACAAGAATTTAAACGTCTATCGACACAGATTCTATTCTAGCGGAGATAAAAACAGGCGAAAGAAATTTTTATAATGTTGGAAATATAATTTTAATTCTTTTTTCCTAGACATTAGTCGGGCACGATGACTTCAAGCTGAGGTGTCATATTAACGTATTTATTAATTTATTTATATGTACATATACATTGGAGAAAAGAATATAAAATTCCCATTTGAAGTTCTTAAAATATTTTTACACACCTTGAAAGAGCATATAGCAATTTGATTTTGTTGATATATATGCATATTTCTATAAAGTATATTATATAAAGTATATTATAAATTAACTAATGAATTTTAAATTAATTAATGAATTCTTTTTTTTACTTATTTAATTTTGTATTATTATTAATTAATATATTTTTCTAGACACTATTTAATATGCAACTATTGTATTAGACTGTCTCCCGCAAGATGCTGCGACGTACCTGCAGAACATTGCGGGAAGTCGATGGGTAAATGACACAGGACCTTTCTATGTGGCGATCCCAGAGAAAAAGGTTCAGCAGTAGACTTCTGTTAGACTGTTATGATGACGAGATGATCATGATAAGAAGTACATGTCGCCAGATTGAGACATTACATTGAGATATTGCAATTACAATTTTGTTAGTTGAAAGGTCATTTATTGAATGACAACATTTATCGTGATTGGTTCACCATCTCTAGATGTATGTTTCGTTTAAATATATTGAGGTTTTGATGTTTTATACTTTTAGTATTTTAGTATTGAATATGACCTGTCATACACGCAAATTACACTAATTTTTACTAACTTTATCTCATGCACACCAGTGTAGATATCGCGTTCTCATACTATTATGCGTTTTAGTATCTTTCAACATTAACATTATTTAAACAGAGATAAGTAGCTACTTATAATATGTATGAAAGTGAGAGCAGAGTTAGAGTTTCAGGATTTAAACTTTATAACAACTTCAAGTAGTTTTAAGATTAAAGATTGGCTATCGTGGACTTTCTTGATTGGCTTTGTGAAGGCATCCCAAATCGAAGCTTAGTTGATGATTTACATGTGCATACGAATCCTCTGTCCGTGAGAGTTTTAGAGAGGCGATACAGAGGGAGAGCCCTACCTACCCTACCTATCTCGAAAAAATACCAGATTAAAATAAGCAAACTGGTGACAAAGCGATAGCCAACCTGCCTGAATGACCGCGAGAAGCCTGTAGAATCAATCCTGAAATGGACTATAGGCTGTTTTTACATATATTTCAAACTAACCGCGTTCGGTAGTAGCACTATATAACAAAATGAATAGTATCACTGAAATCGGTACAGCCCGTTCTGTGATATCAGTATCACTGCAGGATTAGCTCATTTTGTTTGGGCTAGCTCCTAACACCGGTTAAGATAATATATACTCGTAAAGATGTAACGGATATATCAGAGCACTTTTATAACTGATATCTAGTTCCTAAACTATGATAATTAATATTCTAATTGATATATAAAACAAAGTGCAAAACAAAAACTTGGAAACGTTAAGATATTTGGTACGTTCCTCGCCAGGTATCCGAGCTGCTGCGCCACTGCACAGACCCCTCACGTCTCGGCGCGTCACCAGGTCCACCTGGGAGCCCTGGATCTAGTCATCACGAACGATGATGATATTGAAATTGAGTTGAAACTCCGAAATTCAAAACTATGTCCCTCTCCGAACTAAGAAATTTAGTAATAATTTGTTGTATTGTGTTATATTTTTAATAAATGGAAACTGACATGTTTTAACTGTTTTATTTTCTCTAACACCTACGCAAAACGACGATAAGCTCGCCGCTACCTGTCACGTTGTCCCAAAATCTTCGGTGAAAGGTGGGTCGGAAGGATTTAATCGTTCAGACTTCTGCTGTCTACCTTCATTGGAGGAACAGGCGTGAATATGTTTCTAAAATAAAAATCGCCCACTAGCCCACGTTACGCCACAATAAATCAGCTTTCTGCTATGTATGTCCCGTTGAAATCGGTCTAGCCGTCCCAGACTAGCCGAACAAACGGACAGACATCTTGAAAACGTGTCTGGACCGATTTTGACGGGATTCTACTGGCGGTAGCCGATGTTGTAAGGTGTAACTACAATAGCAGCATTATTTTAGAAACACACTAGGGTTTCGCGTTAACTATAAAACCGCAGAAGAGCTGCAGGGGCAGCATTTAGTCGAAGGCTGTTGCTAAACAACTAAGCTTTTACTTACTAGATGCTGCACCGACAAAAGCTTGGTATTACTTTCGACTTATACATTACACATATAACGTGTACACACATAACAGCTTGCAGTAGTCCACTGCTGGACATAGGCCTCGCGTGCTGCATCGCCACGCTTGCAGGCAGATTGGCGATCGCACCACCAGACAATTCTGCACAACCTAACCTAACATAACCTAACCCAACATTTGTACTTAGGACGGGTATTATTCCTTGGGGCATCTATGATGATATGGCCCTTGGGCATATAGACTAAGGGAAAAATCTTAAAGATAAATCTACTTTTTTACATGTCTCGGATCGGTATTTGTGGCCCATTCATTGTTTCTTATTCCATACAAGTAGAGTTTGCTACTTACGCATGAGGACATCGGAGCAATGTATGTGATTTTCAATATATCAATGTAAGGTTTTAACCTATGTATCGTTGGGTTAATTAATGTTTAGAGAGCCTTTAGATATAATTATAAATTCATAGTTAATTATTCAATCCAATGTGACTATATGATGTGTCCAATGGTATTTTAACATAAGCCTAAAAAGAGTATATTGTTTTGACAAATTTTTCAGTGTTCAAAGTTATTGCGTTAATTAATGTTTATAATAGTTTTATGATAACTGTAAATCCATTGTTTTTAATATTTAATTTTAATATACTGAGGCTATTTATACAAAAAGTGTTTGTAATAAGATTTCTTATATAATAACACTATCTTAACATTGCTCTTAAAAGGACGTTGTTTTGATAGATGTTCAGTGTCTTAAGTTAAACGGTCAATTAAAGTTTACTAAGTTTTATTAGATAATTGCTAAATTAATAGTGAAACATTTAATTTAGATTACATTCGGCCTATTTATAAAATGATACTTTTAAATAATATTTCTAATGTAATAATATTATTTTAACATTGGCTAAAAGGGATGTTGTATTGACAAACTAGCCAGGGGCATTCGATGCCAAACTATGTTTGATAAAGCGATAAACATACAATTAAAAAACTACATTTTGTTTTCATATTTTAATTAATGTTGTTAGTGTGATCAACAATAAACATTTATTGAAGTCTAAGTTTGATTTCTGATTTGTCTGGACCTTTGACAACAGTATGTGTGTGTATTTATTCATTGGAATAAGATGAAATTGTCTATCGACACAGATTCTATCTCTAGCGGAGATAAACAGGCGAAAGAAATTTTTATAATGGAAATATAATTTTAATTCTTTTCCTAGACATTAGTCGGGCACGATGACTTCAG
>JAGSMR010000779.1:0-11988 GCA_029286605.1 Sericinus montela | reverse complement strand
CGAGGTGTCATATTAACGTACTTAGACCTTTGACAACAGTATGTGTGTGTATTTATTCATTGGAATAAGATGAAATTGTCTATCGACACAGATTCTATCTCTAGCGGAGATAAACAGGCGAAAGAAATTTTTATAATGGAAATATAATTTTAATTCTTTTCCTAGACATTAGTCGGGCACGATGACTTCAGCGAGGTGTCATATTAACGTACTTATTAATTTATTTATGTATAATCATTGACTAAGAAAGATATATTAATTAATAATAATACAAATTAAATAAGTAAGAATTCAGAATAATTTAAAGAATTCATTTAGTTAATTTATAATATACTAATATAATATAATGGTAGAAATATGTATATATCAACAAAATCAAAATTCGTTATATACTCTTTCGGTAAAATATTCAAATGGGAATTTTATATTCTTTCTCCAATGTATGTACATACAAATAAATAAATAAATACGTTAATATGACACTTGAACTGAGGTGATCGTGCCCGACTAATGTCTTAGGAAGAGTTATATTGTATTTCCAAGACACAAAAATTTCTTTTCGCCTGTTTTATCTCCGCTAGAAAGACAGACTCTGTGTCGATAGACGAATTTAAATTTTATTCCAATGAAGGAACAGTACAAAATACTGTTGTCAAGGGTCAGACAAATCAAAATCAAATCAGACTTCAATAAATGTTTATTGATCCACTAACAACATTAATTAAAATATGAAAACAAATGTAGTTTCTAATCGTGTTGCGTCTAACATCAAACATGGTTGCAGCATCGAATAACCCCCGGCTAGTTTGCAGGTCAACACACAACATCCCTTTAAGCCAATGTTAAAATAATATTTACATTAGAAATATTATTAAAAGTACCAATTTTAGAGCAATAGGCTGAATATTAATTTAAATTAATGTTTCACTATTAATTTATACAATTATCTATTAAACTAGTAACCAATTGACCGTTTAACTTGAACACTGAACATCTTTCAAAAACAATGTCCCTTTTAAAACCAATGTTAGATAGTATTATTATATAAGAAATCTTATTACAAATACTGTTTTTTATAAATAAATTATATTAAAAATTAAATATTAAAAAACAATGGATTTATAATATCCATTAAAACTATGTAAACATTAATTAACGCAATAGCTATGAACACTGAAAAATTAGACAAAACAATATCTCTTTTTTTAGGCTTAAGGCTAAAATACTATTGACACATGGCCATAAATGGCTCAGTTACATTTGGATTGGAATAATTACATGAATTTGTACTATGTCTCAAGGTTTCTTAACATTAATTAACCCAACAATACATACGTAGAAACATACATTTGATAGGTTGAAAATCACATACATTGCACCGATGTCTCATGCGGCAAGTAGCAACCTCACTTGGTGTTATGGAATAAGAAACAATGAATGCGCCACAAATACCCAGTCCCGAGACATGTAGAAAAAGTGATTTTACTTTAACATTTTCCCTTTAGTCTGATATGCCCCAAGGAATAATACCCGTCCTAAGTACACAAATGTTAGGTTAGGCTATGTTAGGTTAGGGTTGCGAGGTGTCTGGTAGTGCGATCGCCAATCTGCTCCTGCCAAGCGTGGCGATTACGGCACGCGAGAGGCTCATGTCCCGCAGTGACTGCAGCCGTTATGTGTGTACGTTGCATAAGTGTAATGTATGTCGAAAGTAACATAAGCTTTGTCGGTGCAGCATCTAAGCAAGTGCTTTGCTGTGTAACAGCCTTCGATTAATGCTGCCCTCCGCGGCTCTTCTCGCGTTTTGTAGTAAAACGCGAAACCCCAATTATTGTTTCTAAAAATAATGTTAGCCTTAGTTACACCTTTACAAACATCAGCTACCGCCAGTGAAAGTTCCGTCAAATCGGTCCAGACGTTTCAGGTGTCTGGTCCGTTTGTTCCGGCTAATCTCTGAGACGGCTAGACTGATTTAAATGACTTTCATACTGGCAGAAAGCTAATTTTTTTTGTGACGTAACGTGGGATCGTAGGTTACTTTTTATTTTAGAAACATATTCATATTCAATACAGAGGTGGTTGTGAAGTTCAGACGAGTAAATCCTTCCAATCCACCTTCACCGAAGATTTTGGGACAACGTGACAGGTAGCGACGAGCTTATCGTTGTTTTGCGGATTGTTAAAGAAATAAACATTTAAACATGTCGCCTACTATTATAAAAATAAGACATAATACAACAAATTATAAGTAAATTTCTTAGTTCGAAAGGACATAGTTTTAATTAGAGTTTCGAACAATTTCAATATCGCATCGCATCGTTCGTGACCAGATCCAGGGCCCCAATCAACCCCGGGTGACGCTGAGGACGGGGTCCGCAGTGGCGCAGCTCGATACTACAGAGGAACGTGCAATTATCTTAACGTTTCAATGTTTATACTTCATTGTATGCCACCATGTCATGGTTAGGAACTAGATATCGTTACGTAACAGTGCCTTGATATATCATGTTATTCACATCCATTCACATTCATATTATCTTTAACCGGTGTTAGAGCTAGCCCAAACAAAATTAATCCTGCAAGTGATACTGATATCACAGAACGGTTTCACTGATTTCAGTGATACTATTCATTGTGTTATAGTGTTACGAACGCGGTTAGTTGGAGTATATACATAAAAACACAGCCTATGAAAGTCCATTTCAGGATTGATTCTGCGCTTCGCGGATCATTCAGGTGATTGGCGGTCTGTCACCAGTTTGCTCATTTTAATCTGGTATTTTTCAGATAGGCAGGGTAGGTAGGCTTCCTCTGTCGCCTCTCGGAGACACTCACGGACAGAGAGGATCGTATGCACATGTAAATCATCGCCCTCAGCTTCGAAGGCAATGCCAGCAACTAAGCTACGGGCCGCTTCCAGACCGCTCCTCCACGCTGCAGTTGCTGCGTTTGCCTGGAGTGGCGCCACCCCCTCCTTTCGCGCACCAGCCCTCAAACTGCGACAGCCGTCCATGCACCGACGTACATAGAGTATTTAGAGGCTCATGTTAATCTATGAAAGTCACGATAGCACCTCAATCTTGAAATTACTTGAAGTTGTTATAAGTTTAAACTTAGAAACTTCTAACTCTTTTCCTCACTGTACATATTATAAGTAGCTACTTATCTCTGTTTTAATAATGTTAATGTTGAAGATACACGAAAAACGCATAAGTATGAATGGTGATATCTATATGTACACTGGTGCATGTGATAATGTTAGTAAAATGAGTGTAATTTGCGTATATGACAGGTCATATTCAATAATAAAATACTAAAAAAGTATAAAACATCAAAATCTCAATATATTTAAACAGAAACATACATTCAAAGATGGCAGACTAATCGATAAATGTTGTCATTCAATAAATGACCTTCATTTAACAAAGTGTAATTGGGTAAATTATCTCATGTGACATGTACTTCTTTATCATGATCATCGTCATCATAACAGTCTAACAGAAGTCTACTGCTTTCGAACATACGCCTCTCCTAAGGATCGCCACATAGAAAGGTCCCAGTCATTTGTAATCTTCGACTTCCCGCAATGTTCTGCAGGTCGTCGCATTCAGGAGACATTCTTATACAGACAGTTGTATAACTGGTTGACTAAGAAAGATATATTAATTAATAATAATACAAAATTAAATAAGTAAAGAATTCATTAATTAATTTAAAGAATTCATTAGTTAATTATAATATACTAATATAATATACTTTTATAGAAAATGTATATATATCAACAAAAATCAAATTGCCATATATAATTTTTCAAGGTGTAAAATATTTCTAAGAACTTCAAACGAATTTTATATTCTTTTCCAATGTATTTACATATACAAGCAACAAATAAATATTTAATATATACCTAGAACTGAGGTGATCGTGCCTGACTAATGTCTAGGAAAATAGTTAATATTAGGCCTAACATTATAAAAATTTTCGCCTGTTTTATCTCCGCTAGATAGGACTTGTAAGCGAATGTTACAATATTCAATAAATGACCTTCATTTAACAAAGTGTAATTGCAATATCTCATGTGACATGTTGTGTCCAATGGTATTTTTAACATAAGCCTAAAAACAGATATTGTTTTGTCTAATTCTTCATATTAACGTCGTCGTTTTCGCTCATAATAAAGTATTTATTTATTTATTTGCTTGTATATGTACATACATTGGAGAAAAGAATATAAAATTTATTTAGTTCTTAAAAATATTTACACACCTTGAAAGAGTACATAGCAGTTTGATTTTTTGTTGATATATGTACATATTTCATAAAGTATATTATATTAAGTATATTAAACAACAAATTAACTAATGAATTTTTAAATTAATTAATGAATTCTACTTATTTAATTTTGTATTATTATTAATTAATATATCTTTCTAGTCAATGATTATACAACTGTCTATATTAGAATGTCCTTCCAAGATGCGACGACCTGCAGGTGAACATTGTGGGAAGTCGAAGGGTGCAAAATGACACAGGACCTTTTCTATGTGGCGATCCTTAGAGAGGCGTATGTTCAGCAGTAGACTTCTTGTTAGACTGTTATGATGACGATGATCATGATAAGAAGTACATGTCACATGAGATATTGCAATTACACTGAAGTTATATGAAAGGCTTATTGAATGACAACATTTATCGATTGGTCTACCATCTTTAGATGTATGTTTCGTTTAAATATATATTTTTATTTTGATGTTTTATACTTTTTGTATTTTATTATTGAATATGACCTGTCATATGCAAACACACTATTTTACTTAACATTATCACATGCACACCAGTGTTACATAGATATCGCAATCATACTTTCGCCATATGCGTTTTCGTATCTTCTAACATTAACATTATTAAACAGAGATAAGTAGCTACTTATAATATGGCCAGGAGGTAGAGTTAGAAGTTTCAGGATTTAAACTTATAACAACTTCAAGTAGTTTCAAGATTAAAGATTGGCTATCGACTTACTTGGATTGAGCCAGAAGGCAACTCTATATACTCTATGTATGTCGGTGCACTGACGGCTGTCGCAGTTCCGGGGCTGCGCGGCGGAGGCGCGCCCACCCCGGACGGCAGCGCAGCTGCAGCGTGGAGGAGCAGGTCAGCAAACTGACCCGCAGCTTAGTTGCTAGCGACCGCCTTCGAAGCTAGGGGTTGATGATTACATGCATACGAATCCTCTCTGTCCGTGAGTGTCTCGAGGCGACAGAGGGAGAGCCCTACCAATTTACCCATTCCGGAAAATACCAGATTAAAATGAGCAACTGGTGACAAAGGATCGACAATCCGCCTGAATGATCGCGAGAAGCCTGTAGAATCAACTTGAAATGGGACTTTCTAAGTAGGCTGATTTTACATGTATATTCAAACTCAACCGCGTTCGTAGTATAATTCATAACACAATGCATAGTATCACTGAAATCGGCAGAGCCCGTTCTGCAGTATCAGTATCATAAGGATTAGTTCATTTGTTTGGGCTAGCTCCCAAACACCGGTTAAGATAATATACTTTCGCAAAGATGAATGGCGGAATAACAGGATATATCAGAGCACTTTGTTACGTAACTGATATCTAGTTCCTAACCATGACATAATTAATATTCCCAAATGATATATATAAAACATTTAAACGTTAAGATAATTGCACGTTCCTCGCCAGGTATCCGAGCTGTTGCGCCACTGCACGGACCCCACGTCCCTATGTCACCAGGTCCAATGGGAGCCCTGGATCTAGTCACAACTATGATGCGATATTGAAATTGAGCTGAACCTAATTAAAACTATGTCCTTTCCGAACTAAGAACTTACTAATAATTTGGTTGTATTGTGTTATATTTTTATAATAAAATGGTTCATATGTTTAATCCGTTTTATTTCTTTAATAATCTACGCAAAACAACGATAAGCTCGTCGCCACTCGTCACGTTGTCCCAAAATCTTCGTGAAAGGTGGTCGAAGATTTAATCGTCTAGACTGTCTACCTCTGTATTGGAGAATATATGTGAATATGTTTCAAAATAAAAGTAGCCTACGATCCCACGTTACGCCACATAAAAAAATTGTTGCTGGTAAGTCCTGTTGAAATCGGTCTAGCTGTCTCAGACAGAATTGACAGACACTGTCGTCTGGACCGATTTTGATGGAACTTTCTACTGGCGTGTAATATGTTATAAGATGTAACTAAGGCTAGCATTATTTAGAAACAACACTAGGGTTTCTGCGTTAACCATAAAACCAAGGAGAAGAGCCGTAGGCAGCAGTTAATGAAGGCTGTTACACAACCAAGCTACTTACTTAGAGATGCTGCACCGACAAAAAGCTTATGTTACTTTCTGGACTTATATACACTTATATAACGTACACACAATAGCTTGTAGTAGTCCACTGCTGACATAGCTCCCTGCGTGCCGTAAAATATTTACACACACCTTGAAAGAGTATATAGCAATTTGATATTTGTTGATATATATACATATTTCTATAAAGTATATTATATTAAGTATATTATAAATTACCATCGACCCTTTAAATGAATTAATGAATTTTGTATTTATTTAATTTTGTATTATTATTAATTAATATATCTTTAGTCAATGATTATACAACTGTCTGTATTAGATATCGTCTCCTGCAAGATGCTGCGACGACCTGCAGAACATTGCGGGAAGTCGATGGGTAAATGACACAGGACCTTTCTATGTGGCGATCCTTAGAGAGGCGTAGTTCAGTAGTAGACTTGTTAGACTGTTATGATGACGATGACTGCGATAAGAAGACATATCACATGAGATATTGCAATTACACTTTCTTGGATTGGTTTAGAAGGCAATTTCTATATACTCTATGTATGTCGGTGCACTTGACGGCTGTCGCAGTTCCTGGCTGAAAAGTGGTGGAGGGGGCAGCGCCCACTCCCGGGACGGCGCAGCTGCAGCGTGGAGGAGCAGGTCACAAACTGACCCCTGTAGCTTAGCTAAGAAGTGAACCCGCCTTCGAAGCTAGGGGTTGATGATTTACATGTGCATACGAATCCTCTCTGTCCGTGAGTGTCTCGAGAGGCGACATAGAGGGAGAGCCCCTACCTACCCTACTCCATCTCGAAAAATACCAGATTAAATGAGCAACTGGTGACAAAAATGGACGACAATCCGCCTGAATGATCGCGAGAAGCCTGTAGAATCAATCCTGAAATGGACTCTTCATAGGCTGATTTTTTATGTATATAATTAAACTAACCGCGTTCGTAGCACTATAACACCAATGCATATCACTGAAATCGGTAGAGCCCGTTCTGTGGTATCAGTATCACTTGCAGGATTAGTTCATTTTGTTTGGGCTAGCTCCCAACACCGGTTAAGATAATATACCGCAAAGATGGAATGGATGAATAACAGGATATATCAGGAGCACTTTGTTACGGTAAACTGGATATCTAGTTCCTAACCATGACATAATTAATATTCTAAATGATATATAAACATTTAAACGTTAAGATAATTGCAGCATCACAGTTCCTCGCCAGGCATCCGGAGCTGCTGCGCCACTGCACGGACCCCCACGTCCTCGGCGTAACAAGCGTCCAATTGGGGAGCCCTGGATCTAGTCACGAACGATGCGATGCGATATTGAAATTGAGCTGAAACTCTAATAATTAAAACTATGTCCTTTCCGAACTAAGAAATTTACTAACAATTTGTTGTATTGTGTTATATTTTATAATAAATGGAAACTGATATGTTTTAATCATGAACAATCTACGCAAAACAACGATAAGCCTGTCGCTACCTGCTGCTGTCCCAAAATTCGGTGAAAGGTGGGTCAGCTGATTAATCGTCTAGACTTCTGTCTACCTCTGTATTGAGGAATATGAATATGTTTCTAAAATAAAAGTAGCCTACGATCCCACGTTACGTCACACAAAAAATTATGCTTGCTGCAAGTCCCGTTGAAATCGGTCTAGCCGTCTCAGATTAGCCGGAACAAACGGACAGATGACCGGAAACGTCTGGACCGATTTTGACGGAATCACTGGCGGTAGCTGATGCTGTAAGGTGTAACTAAGGCTAGCATTACTAGAAACAATAATTAGGGTTTCATGTTAACTACAAAACTGCGAGAAGAGCCGCAGGGGGGCAGCAGTTAGTCGAAGGCTGTTACACAACCATGTTACATTTACTTGATGCTGCACCGACAAAGCTTATGTTACTTTCGACTTCCATAATATCACACTTATATAACGTACACACATAACAGCTTGCAGTAGTCCACTGCTGACATAGGCCCTCGCGTGCTGTAAAATATTTATAATAATTCTTTGAAAGAGTATAGCAATTTGATATTTGTTGATATATATACATATTTCAAGTAAAGTATATTATATTACATATTATAAATTAATTAATGAATTCTTTAAATTAATTAATGAATTTTACTTATTTAATTTTGTATTATTATTAATTAATATATCTTCTTAGTCAATGATTATGCAACTGTCTGTATTAGAATGTCTCCTGCAAGATGCTGCGACGACCTGCAGAACATTGCGGGAAGTCGATGGTGCAAAATGACACAGGACCTTTCTATGTATGACCTTGTGGAGAGGCGTATGTTCAAGCAGTAGACTCTGTTAGACTGTTATGATGACGATGACTTCTGCGATAAGAAGTACATGTCACATGAGATATTGCACTACATTCTTTGTTAAATGAAAGGTCAGTTTATTGAATGACAACATTTATCGATTGGTCTACCATCTTTAGATGTATGTTCTGTTTAAATATATTGAGATTTTGATGTTTTATACTTTTTAGTATTTTATTATTGAATATGAACCGTCATATACGCAAATTACACTCATTTTTACCACATTATCACATGCATACCAGTGTACATATAGATATCGCAATCTCATACTTATTATGCGTTTTCGTAGTATCTTCGCAACAACATTATTAAAACAGAGATAAGTAGCTACTTGTAAGATGTACATGAGGCAGAGTTAGAAGTTTCTAGGATTTAAACTTATAACAACTTCAAGTACTTCAAGATTAAAGATTATTATCATCGTGGATTTCTTTGGATTATATTTTGTGAAGGCACCTCTAAATACTCTATAATGTCGGTGGCACTTGATTTGGCTGTCGTAGTTCGGGGTGTCAAAAAGTTTTATGGAGGGGCAGGCGCCCACTCCTGGGTGACGGGCGCAGCTGCAGCGTGAGGAGCAGGTCACAAACCGGACTTCGTAGTTTAGTTGCTAGCGACCCCTGCCTTCGAAGCCAGGGGTTGATGATTTACATGTGCATACGAATCCTCTGTCCGTGAGTGTCTCGAGAGGCGACAGAGGGAGAGCCCTACCTCTACCCTACCTATCTCGAAAAATACCAGATTAAAATGAGCAAACTGCGGACAAAGCGATCGCCAATCCGCCTGAACGATCGCGAGAAGCCCAGAGAATCAATCCTGAAATGCACCCTTCAGGTTGCTTTACAGAGCCAAACCAACCGCGTTCGTAGCACTATAACACAATGAATAGTATCACTGAAATCGGTAGAGCCCGTTCTGTGATATCAGTATCACTTGCAGATTAGCTCATTTTGTTTGGGCTAGCTCCTAACACCGGTTAAGATAATATACTCAAAAGATGTGAATGGATGTGAATAACAGGATATATCAGGAGCACTTTGTTACGTAAACTGATGATTCAGTTCCTAACCATGACATAATTAATATTCTAAATTATATAAACATTAAAAACGTTAAGATAATTGCATCACCCTCGCCAGGTATCCGAGCTGCTGCGCCACCGCACGGACCACGTCCTCGGCGTCACCAGGTCCAATTGGGAGCCCTGATCTAGTCAATAGGAACGATGCGATGCGATATTGAAATTGAGCTGAAACTCTAATTAAAAAACCATGTCATTTCGGAACCAAGAAATTCTACTAATAATTTGTTGTAGTCAGTTTATGGTTTATACAAATGAAACCGACATGTTTTAACTGTTTTATTTTCTTTAACAACGCCGCAAAAATAAACGAGCAGCTCGTCGCTACCTGTCAGTTGTCCCAAAAATCTTCGCAGCGTGGCTGGAAGTGATCAAATGTCTAGACTTCTGTCTACCTCTGTATTGAGGAATATATATGTGGAATATGTTTCAAAATAAAAGTAGCCTACGATCCCACGTTACAGAAAATCGAAGCCAGCAAGTCCCGTTGAAATCGTATTCCACGCCCCAGAGATTAGCTGGAAATAAAACGGACAGACACCTGAAACGTCTGGACCGATTTTTGACGGAACTTTTCACTGGTGTAGCCAGTTGTAAGGTGTAACTAAGGCTAGCATTACTTTAGAAACAATAATTAGGTTTCGCGTTAACTACAAAAATCGCGAGAAGAGCCGCAGGGGGGCAGTAGTTATCGAAGGCTGTTATACAACTAAGCTTACTTACTTAGATGCTGCACCGACAAAAAGCTTATGTTACTTTCTGACTTATACATTACACTTATATATCGCACAATAATATTAACAGCTTGCAGTCCACTGCTGGACATAGGCCTCGCGTGCTGCAAAAATATTTACACACCTGAAAGAGTATATAGCAATTTGATATTTGTTGGATATATACATATTTATAAAGTATATTATATATATATTAAATTAACTAATGAATTTTTAAATTAATTAATGAATTTTTACTTATTTAATTTTTGTATTATTATTAATTAATATATCTTTCTTAGTCAATGATTATACAACTGTCTGTATTAGATCGTGTCTCCTGCAAGATGCTGCGACGACCTGCATTGCGGGAAGTCGATGGGTGCAAATGACACAGGACCTTCGGTGTGGCGATCCCAGGGAGAGGCGTATGTTCAGCAGTAGACTTGTTAGACTGTTATGACACGATGATCATGATAAGGTACATGTCATACGAGATATTGCAATTACACTTTGTTAAATGAAAGGTCATTTATTGAATGACAACATTTATCGATTGGTCTACCATCTTTAGATGTATGTTTTGTTTAAATATATTGAGATTTTGATGTTTTATACTTTTAGTATTTTATTATTGAATATGAACTGTCATATACGCAAATTACACCTATTTTTACTAACATTATCACATGCACACCAGTGTACATATATAGATATCGCAATCTCATACTTATTATGCGTTTTCGTGTATCTTTCAACAATAACATTATTAAAACAGAGATAAGTAGCTACTTGTAAGTGATGTGTACAGTGAGGGCAGAGTTAGAAGTTTGTGGATTTAAACTTATAACAACTTCAAGTAGTTTCAAGATTAAAGATTGGCTATCGTGACTTTCTGATTGCTTGTGGGCACCCCTCTAAATACCTATGTACGTCGGTGCACTTGACGGCTGTCGCAGTTCCGGGGCTGGTGCGCGGCGGGAGGGGGCAAGGCCCACTCCCGCGGACGGCGCAGCTGCAGCGTGGAGGAGCAGGTCACAAACTGACCCTCGTAGCTTAGTTACAGCGACCCCGCCTTCAGCTGAAGGATGATTTACATGCATACGAACTCTCCTCTGTCCGTGAGTGTCTCGAGAGGCGACAGAGGAGGTTCTACCCACTCCCTACCTATCTCGAAAAATACCAGATTAAAATGAGCAAACTGGTGACAAAGCGATCGCCAATCCGCCTGGAATGATCGCGAGAAGCCTGTAGAATCAATCCTGAAATGGACTTTCATAGGCTGTTTTTAAGGTATATACTCAAACCAATTCCGCGTTCTTTGCAGCACTATATATAACACAATGAATAGTATCACTGAAATCGGTAGAGCCCGTTCTGTGATATCAGTATCACTTGCAGGATTAGCTCATTTTGTTTGGGCTAGCCCTAACACCGGTTAAGATAATATACTCGCAAAGATGAATGGATGTGAATAACAGGATATATCAGAGCACT
>JAGSMR010000778.1:0-35748 GCA_029286605.1 Sericinus montela | reverse complement strand
AATTCTTTAAATTAATTAATGAATTCTTTAAATTAATTAATGAATTCTTTAAATTAATTAATGAATTCTTTAAATTAATTAATGAATTCTTTAAATTAATTAATGAATTCTTTAAATTAATTAATGAATTCTTTAAATTAATTAATGAATTCTTTAAATTAATTAATGAATTCTTTAAATTAATTAATGAATTCTTTAAATTAATTAATGAATTCTTTAAATTAATTAATGAATTCTTTAAATTAATTAATGAATTCTTTAAATTAATTAATGAATTCTTTAAATTAATTAATGAATTCTTTAAATTAATTAATGAATTCTTTAAATTAATTAATGAATTCTTTAAATTAATTAATGAATTCTTTAAATTAATTAATGAATTCTTTAAATTAATTAATGAATTCTTTAAATTAATTAATGAATTCTTTAAATTAATTAATGAATTCTTTAAATTAATTAATGAATTCTTTAAATTAATTAATGAATTCTTTACTTATTTAATTTTGTATTATTATTAATTCATATATTTTTCTTAGTCAATGATTATACAACTGTCTTATTAGACTGTCTCCCGCAAGATGCTGCGACGACCTGCAGAACATTGCGGGAAGTCGATGGGTGCAAATGACACAGGACCTTTCTATGTGGCGATCCTTAGGAGAGGCGTATGTTCAGCAGTAGACTTCTGTTAGACTGTTATGATGACGATGATAATGATAAGAAGTACATGTCACATGAGATATTGCAATTACACTTTGTTAGTTGAAAGGTCATTTATTGAATGACAACATTTATCGATTGGTCTACCATCTCTAGATGTATGTTTCTGTTTAAATATATTGAGATTTTGATGTTTCATACTTTTTAGTATTTTAGTATTGAATATGACCTGTCATACACGCAAATTACACTAATTTTTACTAACTTTATCTAATGCACACCAGTGTAGATATCGCGTTCTCATACTTATTATGCGTTTTCGTGTATCTTTCAACATTAACATTATTTAAACAGAGATAAGTAGCCACTTATAATATGTACAGTGAGGGCAGAGTTAGAGTTTCTAGGATTTAAACTTATAACAACTTCAAGTAGTTTTAAGATTAAAGATTGGCTATCGTGACTTTCTTGGATTGGCTTGTGAAGGCATCTCTAAATACTCTATGTACGTCGGTGCACTTGGACAGCTGTCGCAGTTCCGGGGGCTGGTGCGCGGCGGGAGGGGGCAGCGCCCACTCCCGGGACGGGCGCAGCTGCAGCGTGGAGGAGCAGGTCACAAACTGACCCCGTAGCTTAGTTGCTAGCGACCCCGCCTTCGAAGCTAGGGGTTGATGATTTAAATGTGCATACGAATCCTCTCTGTGTGTGAGTGTCTCGAGAGTCGACAGAGGGAGAGCCCTACCTACCCTACCTATCTCGAAAAATACCAGATTAAAATAAGCAAACTGGTGACAAAGCGATCGCCAATCCGCCTGAATGATCGCGAGAAGCCTGTAGAATCAATCCTGAAATGGACTTTCATAGGCTGTTTTTATGTATATACTCAAACTAACCGCGTTCGTAGCACTATAACAAAATGAATAGTATCACTGAAATCGGTACAGCCCGTTCTGTGATATCAGTATCACTTGCAGGATTAGCTCATTTTGTTTGGGCTAGCTCCTAACACCGGTTAAGATAATATACTCGTAAAGATGTAACGGGATATATCAGAGCACTTTATAACGTAACTGATATCTAGTTCCTAACCATGACATAATTAATATTCTAATTGATATATAAACAAAGTACAAAACAAAATAAAACTTTAAAACGTCTTTAATTAGTTTTTAAATAAACAATTTTTATTACCCGACGTTCGGATGTCGACGTCTATGTTTAACATCAGCTTTGTGTTAATTTTTTATAGAAACTCGCGTTAAAGAACACATAGTGATGTTAAACATAGACGCTCAAGGAAGTCTGCAGTCTGTGATCACATACTAGATGGGCACTACCATTATATCAGATTTGACAAGCAAATGTGTAGTATTCGCGTCGCGTGGGTCGAAGGGACTCAATTGTCTAGACTCGACCTCTGTCTACCCCTGTATTGGGAATTGCGTGAAGATATTTATTTATTTATAGTGACGTGAAAACTTTTTTGTCATCATCATCATACAATCTCGCCTCTTTCCCGTAGGTATAGGCAAATACCACTTCTTTCTACTTGCTACGATCCTTAAATACTTGTTTCGCTTCGTCCACTTTCGTTATTCCCGTCATAGAGGAAGAGAATAACATTTTGTGAATACTCTAAATATTCTGACTTTTCTTCATAAACAATCCCTGATGGGATAGCCAGGAACATTTAACCAAATGTCGCGATCCTTACATAACACTTTCGTTTCTTTCATATTAATAATTTTGTGATGACAAAAACTAATATATATTTATAAAACAACAACACTTTTATTTTAAATTTGCTGCCAAAGCTGGAGAACGTTTGCTAGCCGAGTGCAAGTGTCAAGGTTGCCAGACACCCCGGCGTCTCGTATTCCCGGCAACCCTCCAAAAAGCTGTGATACATTGTCAAGTTGCCCTTGACACAGACGCAATCTGTGAGTATTATGCTCATTCACGGTCACATCGTGTTACAAAAGATCCTGTAAGTTTTCATAGATATTTAATAAACGCATGTGTTATGTTATCTTGGTTTCATATTACTTTTTTGCGTAATATTTTGTATAATTTTTCATATGTTTGTTTTTGGTGGATTTAATTGTGCAGATTTCTGTGTACCCCAGTATTGGGAATGGCGTGAAGTTATTTTTTTGTTTTAGTTTTATAATATTTTGACAATGCAATACAAAAGAATTAAAATTATTGTACTAGAGTTTAAACCATTTTTAAATTATAACTCAAGCAGTTAGCAGTTTTCGCAGGTTGAAAGACTTCCTCTTTCATCCGGACTCACGCTACGTCCATACAAATTTTTTCGGTATGGATATATATTTCTTAAAACAACGGATTTAAACGGAATTTGACAAAATAATAATTACAGTAGACTTAAAATCACTTTAAAATGTTGATAGTGCCGACCGTAGGATCGAACTCAGATATCGTTGGCTTGGTCACTGATGGCCGTTATGCTGTATATAGTGTTTTAGCCTGGTATATTTCGAGACGTTCGTCCCGCCATTTATCGATTGACAATGTGATTTTGAAGTAATCTTTAACAGAAGGCTATATTCAGCAGCAACTCTTTATAGGCTGTAAAGAAGAAGAAGAAGGATGACATTTCTAAGCTTTTCCCTTAGTCGCCTCTTACGACACCCACGGGAAGAAAAGGTGGAGGTACATAGTCACGCCTCACGACAAGAAGTGTCATGCGTGAAGATAAATAAATAAAAGTTATTGTTCATGTTTCTAACTAAGTCTATAAAGTGTAAGTATTCTTGTTATCCTTTAAAGGATCTGTGTCTTCCGGGAAAGGAAACAATAGCTGTAATGTTTTGTTGTTTGTCGGACACGCAGCCGGACGTGATGTTTTATTGCCGCTACGTACTCCCATTTGTAGACATCAAAGTTCAGTTCGAACAGAGGCAAAGTTATTGAATAATAATACTTTCTGATATCTTTATATGGAATTTAATCTAGTAAAACAAATTTTGTAAAATTAAAAAAATGTAAATTAAATAATTCTCGATTACTGAGTAGTTGGATCATCGGAATCCTAGTCCAAAGACTAGTTCGATCCCCAGTAAGAAGTATCGCAGTTTTTCCAAAACTTTAGTACTACAGGCTCATCACCAGTCACCTTTAAACAAAAATAATATCCGGCTTGAAACTAAGCTGAAGTATTTGTGTAAAGGACTAAGTTGTCGCATTGGCTTCCCTTGTTTTGGGAAATGCGTGATGATGCGTAAGGTTGTTACACCTCCATATGGTTGTTACACATTATTACACAGCAATTTTAGAGCATATAATTTCTACTTAACTTTATGTTATTAAATTAAAGAAAAAAATGATTTTAAAATTTCAACTGACACGAGCGGGATTCGAACCCGCGACCACTGCGGTATAAATCACATGCCTTAAAATCAATGAAAAATTGCGTATCAGTAAAAAAAGCTCAAGTAAACAGTGAAGTTAGTAAATAATAATAAATGAATAAATATATTCATGCACCCTTCCCTCATCCCATAGCTGACAGGGTAGCCAGAGTAAATAAAATAAAATAAATCCACACATAGATAGTGACAACATATGTTCCTCTGATTCCAAAGTAAGCAGTTTAAGCACTTGTGTTAAGGAATCGGAAACAACAAGGCAAAAGGGCCAGACCTCAGAAAATTACTTTTGTTTTACTTTTGAAAAAAAATATTGGTGATGTACCTCCTGCGAATCCAATTCTTTTTTTTTAATTTTTGTAATGTCACCGGAACTTAGGAACACCAATACAGGTAGTGAGACTGTAGCCATCTGGGCGGAATTTCATAACAACGCCTTAATACAAACTTCGGCTTTTACAATATTACTTGGATAATGTACAATAACAAAAAAAATATCTACACGCTATTTTCAATATTGGGGCAGATAGACGTCCAGACAATTAAGTCCTTTCGTCCTACCTTCCACCGAAGACATTTTTGGGACAACGTGTCCAATGCTGAGCCTGTCGCCATCTTTATGTAAACGATAAAATCGTACATAAATTTTGATGAGTATCATGATCATGGAGAGTACCATGACCATGATCAGTATGAACTGGAGATCGACTCGGGTCTCTTGACTCGAAAATCGATCACGCAACCTCTCAGCTATAGCGACTATTATTTTGCTAAATATAGGCCTCCCAAAAGATTGCCACCATTTTCACCAGAGCTTTTGCTGTTCTTCATCGTCCTTCTCGATATTTGTTATCCCTATCTATTTATTCTACATTTAATATTTATTTATTTTCTATCTTTCTTCTTTGTTATTAAATTAAAGAGAAAAAAGTTAAAATTTCATCGGACACGGACGGAATTCGAACCCGCGATCTTCGCCGTTTCGAGGCGACGCTCTTACCTTCGACCTTCACCGTGTCTCACACGCATCAGTTGAAATTTAAACTCTGTATTCTCTTATATTACTTATGCCTTGTTTATTGGCATAGGCGCTATCTGTTATCCCTTTTGCAAGTGACAATTTGATAATCCTGACTTTTCAGTTAGGAATTATCAATACGATATCGCCTACTTTAATTTTTAATATGCAATTTTATTGATTTTTAAAGCACATTTATGCTGAACTTTTATGTTGATTAATTAAAGAGAACAAAGTTAAAACTTTAACTTTTTTAACTATGCCAATAAACAAGGCATAAGTAATATAAGAGAATACAGAGTTGAAATTTCAACTGATGCGTGTAAGACACGGTGGCTGGGAGGTAAGAGCGTCGCCACAGATCGGCGAAGGTCGCGGGTTCGAATCCCGTCCGTGTCAGTTCAAATGTTAACTTTTTCTCTTTAATATCATAAAATTCAGTATAAATATGCTTTAAAAATCATTAAAATTGCATATTTTCTACTTTTTTCAATCCCTAGTTCTTCTGGTGTTACAATTGATAGGAAACCTTGCTAGGAAGGGATTGCCATGATATTCACGCTAGGTAAGCGGATTGACGAGCGCTGTGCCAGACACCTTACTTCTTACACCCTATGGGCCATCACCGGTGTACTGAATTCTAGTATACTAATTTTCGGGGTGGATATGCCACCATCTGTCACCAGGTGTAGCTATTTACAAAGCTTTTTCCTTTGTCACCTCCTACGACACCCATGGGGAAAACGATTTGACAACATCATGTCTAAACTCTAATTAAGAAGCCACTTGTGTCATGGAATCAGAAACAACGAAGGCACCACATACACCCAGACCTGAGACACTATAGAAAAGTGGTTTTCTACTTTGATCTGTCCGGGTATTGAACTCAAGAACTCAGAGCTAGGGACATCTTCAAAATTGGTGTGCCACTTCTAGAAGCCGTTACGCTATCAATAAAGAAATAAATTTTCACTATCGAAGGCATTTATTAGCCTAAGTGCAGGCTTCATATACTGTCTTAATGAATCAGTGTCAATAACTTACCATCATATGTATAACTTTTTTCCTACCTACCTTTCAATTAAAAAGAAAGAAGAAAAATCTCAGTTTCCAGAGAATCGTAAAAGTAATAACAACACGATTTTTACGACGAAAATCCCAACGTAATTTTGGCGTAAACAAAAACTTTTCATGTCGAAGTTTGAGGAAAATCATAAAGCATTTTGGAAACATTCAATGTTTCTGTTTGTTTAGGGTTAGGGGCAAGTAACATACGAGTATGTTACGCGACGAGGGTAACGGCGTATAAAAAAGAGTTAGAAATTGTTCAGAACTATTCATTCAGTTCATTTTCAAATAATATTCTGATAATAATATGATCCGTGTGGTAACGGCGTAAGAATATTGCCACTCCCTTTCTTCCCGTGGATATTGTAACAGGCGACTAAGGGATACAGCCTTGAATATCGTTGTAGCAACCGATGGATTGCGGGACAACCATCTCTAAAAATATCAGACCAAAATTATCAGACCGAGTATGTGCAGTAGCGTCCGAGGTGCGAGTGGTCTGGTACTGCGATCGCCAATCCGCTTGCCAAGCCTGGCGATTATAGCAAATCCTCCCTGTGGGAGAGGCCAATGTCCTGCAGTGGTCTTGACCAGCCCGATATGTATATAATAATATAATCGAAAAGTTTAATAGCTCGAATACAATATAAAGAGTATAATAAAATATCTCCAAGCTACTCCCCAGATACAGACAGTAGTTACCATGTCTTGAAAACTAATGGTTGCGGGTTAAAATCACGCTTGGGGTAAATATTTGTGTGACAAATGATTATATAAATATTTATCGACGTATACCGTACCGTTCCTTTGCACACTAAGACCGCGACAGGCCCTCCCAGTTCAGGTGAAATGCGTAAAGGTGAAAAAATTCTAATACCAATTACTGAATGGTTATATTATTTTCCGCTGTACATTCAAAACATACCGATTGCTTTTATGAAAGCAAAATCAAATTGAAATAAAGTGATTTATCAGCTTGAAAAATTTAAATATCAAAATATCCACGTAGCGCAATCGGTCGGATGAAAATAAAGCGAAGCAGAATGTGCCTGATTGCGGATATCGAGTAATTGAAATCGGTTGCACTGGCTGCACGTGACGTGACCTTCTGACTTATTGTTAAAATCTATACATTTACATAAAATTGAAGTGTCTGTTTGTTATACCAAATTAAAGCTTTTCACGAAATGTATATAAAAGTAAATGTATCCGGTAGTTACATAATAAAGCTATTTTTAAGCTTCAGGGCGTAGCTAGTTTTAAATAAATTAACAATATAACCTGCCCTGAGACCTGACTACTATCCGTCGCCGGTCTGCTGAATTTGATCTGGTACTGCGATCGCCAATCCGCTTGCCAAGCCTGGCGATTATAGCAAATCCTCCCTGTGGAGAGGCCAATGTCCTGCAGTGGTCTTGACCAGCCCGATATGTATATAATAATATAATCGAAAAGTTTAATAGCTCGAATACAATATAAAGAGTATAATAAAATATCTCCAAGCTACTCCCCAGATACAGACAGTAGTTACCATGTCTTGAAAACTAATGGTTGCGGGTTAAAATCACGCTTGGGGTAAATATTTGTGTGACAAATGATTATATAAATATTTATCGACGTATACCGTACCGTTCCTTTGCACACTAAGACCGCGACAGGCCCTCCCAGTTCAGGTGAAATGCGTAAAGGTGAAAAAATTCTAATACCAATTACTGAATGGTTATATTATTTTCCGCTGTACATTCAAAACATACCGATTGCTTTTATGAAAGCAAAATCAAATTGAAATAAAGTGATTTATCAGCTTGAAAAATTTAAATATCAAAATATCCACGTAGCGCAATCGGTCGGATGAAAATAAAGCGAAGCAGAATGTGCCTGATTGCGGATATCGAGTAATTGAAATCGGTTGCACTGGTTGCACGTGACGTGACCTTCTGACTTATTGTTAAAATCTATACATTTACATAAAATTGAAGTGTCTGTTTGTTATACCAAATTAAAGCTTTTCACGAAATGTATATAAAAGTAAATGTATCCGGTAGTTACATAATAAAGCTATTTTTAAGCTTCAGGGCGTAGCTAGTTTTAAATAAATTAACAATATAACCTGCCCTGAGACCTGACTACTATCCGTCGCCGGTCTGCTGAATTTGATCTGGTAATTTTCAAGATGATTAACCTATAATCTGCCGGCAGCCAATAGCATTTTAAGGCTTTTTCCCTTTACAATGCAATACAAGACTGTTGATTAAAATT
This sequence comes from Sericinus montela, assembly GCA_029286605.1. Taxonomy (NCBI): domain Eukaryota; kingdom Metazoa; phylum Arthropoda; class Insecta; order Lepidoptera; family Papilionidae; genus Sericinus; species Sericinus montela. The sequence goes on along the minus strand of JAGSMR010000778.1, from coordinate 27,351 downwards.
TAAAAAATTAAAATATGTTAAAAAAGTCCTAATAGCGGAGGTGTGATAACGTCTGAATTCGAGTCAAGAGTTCGATCTCCAGGTGATAGGCTCGTACCAATTACTTTTTTCAAAACTTATGTAGGATTAACATCGTTGGCTTGGAAATTAAGACGGCGACAGGTTCTCCACCTGTCGCACTGTCCTAAATTGTATTAGGTGAAAGGTGGGACAAAAGGACATAACTGTCTAGACCTCTGTCTACCCCAGTATGGTAAATTGCAAGATAATTTAAAAAATCCAATATAGGAAATTAATACTCCATTTCTAATTAATGGCTGATTAAAACTGTAACATTGTCTCCGTATTTTCTTAATTACATCTCTTTAGAAAAGATTGAGGCGGACTAACTAAATGAATTAACTTAAACTGAAAGAACCCAGATTAATCTTGGAACGAGATAGAATGTTAGCGAAGCTCTCTAGATAACAATGAACGGTGATTAAAATTTAAAAATTAAAATATGTTAAAAAGTCCTAATAGCGGAGGTGTGATAACGTCTGAATTCGAGTCAAGAGTTCGATCTCCAGGTGATAGGCTCGTACCAATTACTTTTTTCAAAACTTATGTAGGATTAACATCGTTGGCTTGGAAATTAAGACGGCGACAGGTTCTCCACCTGTCGCACTGTCCTAAATTGTATTAGGTGAAAGGTGGGACAAAAGGACATAACTGTCTAGACCTCTGTCTACCCCAGTATGGTAAATTGCAAGATAATTTAAAAAATCCAATATAGGAAATTAATACTCCATTTCTAATTAATGGCTGATTAAAACTGTAACATTGTCTCCGTATTTTCTTAATTACATCTCTTTAGAAAAGATTGAGGCGGACTAACTAAATGAATTAACTTAAACTGAAAGAACCCAGATTAATCTTGGAACGAGATAGAATGTTAGCGAAGCTCTCTAGATAACAATGAACGGTGATTAAAATTTAAAAATTAAAATATGTTAAAAAGTCCTAATAGCGGAGGTGTGATAACGTCTGAATTCGAGTCAAGAGTTCGATCTCCAGGTGATAGGCTCGTACCAATTACTTTTTTCAAAACTTATGTAGGATTAACATCGTTGGCTTGGAAATTAAGACGGCGACAGGTTCTCCACCTGTCGCACTGTCCTAAATTGTATTAGGTGAAAGGTGGGACAAAAGGACATAACTGTCTAGACCTCTGTCTACCCCAGTATGGTAAATTGCAAGATAATTTAAAAAATCCAATATAGGAAATTAATACTCCATTTCTAATTAATGGCTGATTAAAACTGTAACATTGTCTCCGTATTTTCTTAATTACATCTCTTTAGAAAAGATTGAGGCGGACTAACTAAATGAATTAACTTAAACTGAAAGAACCCAGATTAATCTTGGAACGAGATAGAATGTTAGCGAAGCTCTCTAGATAACAATGAACGGTGATTAAAATTCTATACATTCTAATCTAACTTGATAAAAGTTTTTTATAACTACACACATTTTCCTTCAAGGAAATAGTCAGAGATCTAGAAAATTTAATTATTTCGATCCGCACTTTTAACAGTGGTAAAGCCACGCATCAGCTTTTGTTGTTGCATGAATGGGCCGGCTCGACTGGGAGGTACCGCGACCTCGCAGAACACCGGCGTGAAGTAGAAGTCTAACAAACTTCTGCGTTTCGTCTGGTGAGTGCAGGTAACCGGTGGCCCACACACCTCCCTCCCTAATTCTGGGAAGGGGGCACTCTAAGGGAGGCAGTTCATGGGCAGCAGTAATCACTTACCATCACTCCTTCCCTTTCATCACTCTCACTCATCCCTGCGTTCAGTTCCCAACTTACATTGCATTTTCCCACATTCGGCTGTCCTGATACAATGATTGTCCTTAGGCATTCCTCAGCATTCATGATGTTTCAAGTCTTTCAGTACAATACATCACACACACATTCCACATTCCTTCAGTCATACTTTACAAACATTATCTTAATTATTAAAAAAAAAAAAAAAAAAAAAAAAAAAAAAAAAAAAAAAAAAAAAAAAAAAAAAAAACAAAAACATAAGCCATCTTAAAAACAAAACATCTTTCGAAGTTAGTTACAAATTTCTATACTCAGTATTTAGTTATGCCTTTTATTTTTACATTTTAAATACACTACTACTAGCTAGATGTTCTTATAGGCCCCTCAGTAGCACTATCATTTTTTTGCAGATCATAGCAATCATTCCATTTGGTTTGGTTAGCGATTATCACCTTGTAAGGTCCTAGATATTTAGGTTTTAGTTTAAGTCCTGAACCAAATTGTGTAAGTTTTATAGCCACAATGTCTCCAACTTTGTATTGTGAATGTCCTTTTCTTTTTCTATTAAAGCTTTTTGCATTCTTTTTTTGAACTCTGAGAATCTGTTGTTTGGCCTGTTTTCTGAGATCCTCTCTATTTTCATTGAACACTTGTATGTACTCTTCCTGTAGTAAATCTTGTATCTTCATGTCTTCTTTTACTCGCATTTTTGCACCCACAAGTAGTTCACAAGGTGTACAACAGTTGTTGCTTCTTTGAAAGGTACTATTAATGGCTCTTTGCACTCGACTAATGTGTTTGTACCAAAGGCCAGAGTTCTCTATACACAACTTCTGTGTATTCTCTCAACTTGTCCATTGCCTCGTGGAACACCCATCGTAATAGTCACATGTAGAATCTTCCCCTCCTTACAGTAATCTTGAAACCCATGACTAGTGAATGCAGTGCCTTTGTCAGTGATTATTCGTCGAGGGTTTCCGAAGGTTTGCTGATGGATCTACAATTTATTTAGAGTCTCTCGGCTTGAGGTGCTTCTTGTTGGAAACAGCCAAACAAATTTAGCGAAAGCGCCCACCACTGACAGTATATGGTTATACTGTTTACTAGTTTTCGTCAAAGGTCCAACATGATCCAAATGAATGGTATCCAAGGGAATACTGTTCTTCTCAATTGGATGCAGAAGTCCTTCTTGCTTCCCTTCTTTCTTTGTAGCTAACAGGCATGGAATGCATGTCACTATAAAATCTTAAATTTTCTTATCTAATCCTGTTATGTAATAATCTCTTTCAATAGCTTCTTTCATCTTCTTCTTAGAAAATGTCCATTGCTTGCACCTTCTTCAATACTTCTTTCTCCATAGTCTTAGGTATAACCAGTAATTTCTTATCTCCTTTGTACAATATATCATTTTCATCCCAGTAATCTTAGTGTGTATTTTCCTTCAAAACTTCTTTTATAGCTGAGAGCCCTCGTCCTGATCTTGCGCTTGCTTTACTTGATCATGTAGTGTAGTAACTGCCACAAAGGGATAACAGCTCAAAGCAGCGACACGCCTCATTTTTGTTCCAAAACGATACTCTATTTCGAGGTCATATTCATAGAGGAATAATACCCAGCAGGCTATCTTAAGAGATATATCCTTCTTTTTCAACGTCACTTCAAATGCCTTACAATCTGTGACAATTTTAAAATGTATTCCATACAAATACTGCCTGAACTTCTTTATACCTTCAATAATATTGGTTGCCTCCAGTTCATAGCTTGAATACCTTAATTGAACATCATTTGTCTTTCGGCTCATGTAATGAACGAGGTGGAGACCTGTATCTGGATGGTACTGCATGAGTATGGCTGAATATGCCACACTAAAAAAAAAAAAAAAAAAAAAAAAAAAAAAAAAAAAAAAAAAAAAAAAAAAAAAAAAAAAAAAAAAAAAAAAAAAAAAAAAAAAAAAAAAAAAAAAAAAAAAAAAAAAAAAAAAAAAAAAAAAAAAAAAAAAAAAAAAAAAAAAAAAAAAAAAAAAAAAAAAAAAAAAAAAAAAAAAAAAAAAAAAAAAAAAAAAAAAAAAAAAAAAAAAAAAAAAAAAAAAAAAAAAAAAAAAAAAAAAAAAAAAAAAAAAAAAAAAAAAAAAAACAAAACATCTTTCGAAGTTAGTTACAAATTTCTATACTCAGTATTTAGTTATGCCTTTTATTTTTACATTTTAAATACACTACCTATTTACTCCAGTTAAAACCATGATAACAAAGTAACATACAAGATAAACATATAGCATAGAAGAAAAAATAATAAAATTTAAATGAAACAATGCATTCATCATCTATCATTCTTCACCAAATTATTCTTACCAAGTTTCTTACATTAAGAACTCTCTTCACCTTCTGTTGGCCAACGCTTCATACAATCTGCTGAGCTAGATGTTCTTATAGGCCCCTCAGTAGCACTATCATTTTTTTGCAGATCATAGCAATCATTCCATTTGGTTTGGTTAGCGATTATCACCTTGTAAGGTCCTAGATATTTAGGTTTTAGTTTAAGTCCTGAACCAAATTGTGTAAGTTTTATAGCCACAATGTCTCCAACTTTGTATTGTGAATGTCCTTTTCTTTTTCTATTAAAGCTTTTTGCATTCTTTTTTTGAACTCTGAGAATCTGTTGTTTGGCCTGTTTTCTGAGATCCTCTCTATTTTCATTGAACACTTGTATGTACTCTTCCTGTAGTAACTCTTGTATCTTCATGTCTTCTTTTACTCGCATTTTTGCACCCACAAGTAGTTCACAAGGTGTACAACAGTTGTTGCTTCTTTGAAAGGTACTATTAATGGCTCTTTGCACTCGACTAATGTGTTTGTACCAAAGGCCAGAGTTCTCTATACACAACTTCTGTGTATTCTCTCAACTTGTCCATTGCCTCGTGGAACACCCATCGTAATAGTCACATGTAGAATCTTCCCCTCCTTACAGTAATCTTGAAACCCATGACTAGTGAATGCAGTGCCTTTGTCAGTGATTATTCGTCGAGGGTTTCCGAAGGTTTGCTGATGGATCTACAATTTATTTAGAGTCTCTCGGCTTGAGGTGCTTCTTGTTGGAAACAGCCAAACAAATTTAGCGAAAGCGCCCACCACTGACAGTATATGGTTATACTGTTTACTAGTTTTCGTCAAAGGTCCAACATGATCCAAATGAATGGTATCCAAGGGAATACTGTTCTTCTCAATTGGATGCAGAAGTCCTTCTTGCTTCCCTTCTTTCTTTGTAGCTAACAGGCATGGAATGCATGTCACTATAAAATCTTAAATTTTCTTATCTAATCCTGTTATGTAATAATCTCTTTCAATAGCTTCTTTCATCTTCTTCTTAGAAAATGTCCATTGCTTGCACCTTCTTCAATACTTCTTTCTCCATAGTCTTAGGTATAACCAGTAATTTCTTATCTCCTTTGTACAATATATCATTTTCATCCCAGTAATCTTAGTGTGTATTTTCCTTCAAAACTTCTTTTATAGCTGAGAGCCCTCGTCCTGATCTTGCGCTTGCTTTACTTGATCATGTAGTGTAGTAACTGCCACAAAGGGATAACAGCTCAAAGCAGCGACACGCCTCATTTTTGTTCCAAAACGATACTCTATTTCGAGGTCATATTCATAGAGGAATAATACCCAGCAGGCTATCTTAAGAGATATATCCTTCTTTTTCAACGTCACTTCAAATGCCTTACAATCTGTGACAATTTTAAAATGTATTCCATACAAATACTGCCTGAACTTCTTTATACCTTCAATAATATTGGTTGCCTCCAGTTCATAGCTTGAATACCTTAATTGAACATCATTTGTCTTTCGGCTCATGTAATGAACCAGGTGGAGACCTGTATCTGGATGGTACTGCATGAGTATGGCTGAATATGCCACACTAGAAGCGTCTGTGTGCAACTCCGTCTTCAACTTGGGATTAAAAATCTTTAACACAGGACTGGATGCTAATCTCTTTAAAATATTAAATGCTTGTCTTTGTTCACCTTCAAAAATAAATTCTTTTTCCTTTCTCAATAAATCTGTGAGTAGCTTAGAAATTAGGGCATAATTTTCAATGTACTTTCTGAAATAGGAGGTTAAACCAATGAAACTGTGTAGTTGTTTGACATCTCAGGGTTCTTTGTACTTACGGACAGCTTCTGTCTTTTCTGGACTTGGTTTTATTTCCCCATTCCTTATCACGTGGCTTTAGTATTCAATTTCCGGTTAGATCAGGTTGGCCTTCTTCCAATTTATCTTTAGCCCATATCCTGAAGCCACTTTCAACACAAGCTGAAGTCGTTCCACTGCTTCTTCTTCACTTTCTGCTGTAATTAAGATATTGTCAATGAAAATAATCCTAATGCATTGCGAAATAAAATCCCTGAAGATAATGTTTATGAATCGCATAAAATACTTTGGGCAGATGGACAAACCAAAAGGAGCTTGAAGGAACTCGAATTGGCCATGGTGTGTCACAAATGATGTATACGGGATAGATTCCTTAGCCACCTTGAGATGAAAGAAACCATTCTTTAAAATTCAAAACACTAAATATTTTGGCTTCACACAGCTTATCTATCATATTGTCGATCACTGGTAATGGAAATTCATCTTTAAGAATTTTTTTGTTTAGCAGTCTATAATCCACACAAACCCTAACTGAACCATTTTTTTTTCTCACTAATACCAAAGGACTTGAATATTCTGAAAAACTTACTTGTACTACACCATCATCCATCCATTCCTTTACCTGCTCTTCAACTATTCTCTGCTCTGCCAAGGACAAACGTCGTGGTCTCTGGGCGACAGGCACGTCATCTTTAAGAACAATCTTCAGCTCAAAAGGTGCATCTTTCAATTGGATTGGATTATAACCTTCAATACACTGCAAAACGTTTTCCTTATGGAATAATCAGAAATATGCTCAACTTCCAAAGTGGGATCTGAAAACAACCAAACTTAGGCATCCATTCATCACTTTCAGACAAAACTGCACTTTGTACCCATTCATTATCATGGTTATTTTTCGTAGTAATTCCAGGCCTAAAATCATATCAAAAGACATAACATCTTTGTTCACTATATGAAATAACACGTTTTGATAGTTTTTCCTGTCGATTGTAATGTCCAAGAACATATTTCCTAATGAATTCACCATCGTACGTCCGAGTCCCGTCAAACATAAGTTATCTTCGTATTTTTCTGTTCCAACGGTAATGAAACGCTCGTCCGTCATTAAATTGAAGTCGCTGCCGGATTCAATTAAAGCGTTCACTGTTAATTCCTTAATCTTGACACTAATCATCGGCTTCGTTGAGAGATTTCTTGTTTTGTTTACGTTATTTTCCACCTGCATAGCCTCGTTTCCACCTTTTGACGTCTGGCTGTCACAACTGCTGTCACTTGTCGCACCCACCCTGAAGTTAGCTGAGCGCAGTTTTGCCGACTGAGATCCACTACTGCCAACCGCACGATCTTGCGCTGCGTTCGGCGCGGACTGTTTTACCGACTTGTGAGGAGCGCTAGCGCTGCGTTCCGTGCTCGCGCCGCCGCCGGCCGCAGCCCAAGTGCATCGTGATCCAATATGGCCGTACTGATTACAGCGAAAACACTTGAGACCGTTCGGACAATGTGTCGAGATATGACTGTTTTCGCCGCAGTTGTAACAACGTCGAATGGATTTTTCTGTTTTCTTTCTTACAGCTATTTCGGTTCCCGCTTCTTTCTTCGCATCGTTTACCATCTTGAATTCTAAATTACTAATTTCTCTTTGAGCATAGTGTACGTCGTTACGCCATATAAAATAATTTCGCCTGAGCGCCGTCGATTACATCCACTATGTACTGGATAGCAACATAATCGGGAAATCTCGCTTTTTCCCCAATTCTCTCATCGCAAGCATATACTGATAGTAGCTTTCGTGCTTACGCTTCATTCTATTTGCCATCAGCTCATGCATTTCTTTACTGTTGATTTCATCGGGAAACTCCTTTTGTATAGCCGTCTTGAGCTCGTCGTACGTCTTGTATACCTTTTCTGACTTCAACCATAATGCCGCCGTGCCACACAAAGACCTGCGCACGATTATAAGTTTCTGTTGCGCGGTCCAACTAAATAATAAATCTCAGTTCGTTGAATTATTATAAATGCTTCATAGAATTTTTCTTCTATTCCAAACTGAAAATTATTGTAAAATAATATTAAATATAAATCCCACTGAATTCTATTTTTCGAAAGTAATAGTTTTAATGCAGAAGTTTTTTTTTTTTCTCACTAATACCAAAGGACTTGAATATTCTGAAAAACTTACTTGTACTACACCATCATCCATCCATTCCTTTACCTGCTCTTCAACTATTCTCTGCTCTGCCAAGGACAAACGTCGTGGTCTCTGGGCGACAGGCACGTCATCTTTAAGAACAATCTTCAGCTCAAAGGTGCATCTTTCAATTGGATTGGATTATAACCTTCAATACACTGCAAAACGTTTTCCCTTATGGAATAATCAGAAATATGCTCAACTTCAAAGTGGGATCTGAAAAACAACCAAACTTAGGCATCCATTCATCACTTTCAGACAAAACTGCACTTTGTACCCATTCATTATCATGGTTATTTTTCGTAGTAATTCCAGGCCTAAAATCATATCAAAAGACATAACATCTTTGTTCACTATATGAAATAACACGTTTTGATAGTTTTTCCGTCGATTGTAATGTCCAAGAACATATTTCCTAATGAATTCACCATCGTACGTCCGAGTCCCGTCAAACATAAGTTATCTTCGTATTTTTCTGTTCCAACGGTAATGAAACGCTCGTCCGTCATTAAATTGAAGTCGCTGCCGGATTCAATTAAAGCGTTCACTGTTAATTCCTTAATCTTGACACTAATCATCGGCTTCGTTGAGAGATTTCTTGTTTTGTTTACGTTATTTTCCACCTGCATAGCCTCGTTTCCACCTTTTGACGTCTGGCTGTCACAACTGCTGTCACTTGTCGCACCCACCCTGAAGTTAGCTGAGCGCAGTTTTGCCGACTGAGATCCACTACTGCCAACCGCACGATCTTGCGCTGCGTTCGGCGCGGACTGTTTACCGACTTGTGAGGAGCGCTAGCGCTGCGTTCCGTGCTCGCGCCGCCGCCGGCCGCAGCCAAGTGCATCGTGATCCAATATGGCCGTACTGATTACAGCGAAAACACTTGAGACCGTTCGGACAATGTGTCGAGATATGACTGTTTTCGCCGCAGTTGTAACAACGTCGAATGGATTTTCTGTTTTCTTTCTTACAGCTATTTCGGTTCCCGCTTCTTCTTCACTTTCTGCTGTAATTAAGATATTGTCAATGAAAATAATCCTAATGCATTGCGAAATAAAATCCCTGAAGATAATGTTTATGAATCGCATAAAATACTTTGGGCAGATGGACAAACCAAAAGGAGCTTGAAGGAACTCGAATTGGCCATGGTGTGTCACAAATGATGTATACGGGATAGATTCCTTAGCCACCTTGAGATGAAAGAAACCATTCTTTAAAATTCAAAACACTAAATATTTTGGCTTCACACAGCTTATCTATCATATTGTCGATCACTGGTAATGGAAATTCATCTTTAAGAATTTTTTTGTTTAGCAGTCTATAATCCACACAAACCCTAACTGAACCATTTTTTTTTCTCACTAATACCAAAGGACTTGAATATTCTGAAAAACTTACTTGTACTACACCATTATCCATCCATTCCTTTACCTGCTCTTCAACTATTCTCTGCTCTGCCAAGGACAAACGTCGTGGTCTCTGGGCGACAGGCACGTCATCTTTAAGAACAATCTTCACCTCAAAAGGTGCATCTTTCAATTGGATTGGATTATAACCTTCAATACACTGCAAAACGTTTTCCTTATGGAATAATCAGAAATATGCTCAACTTCCAAAGTGGGATCTGAAAACAACCAAACTTAGGCATCCATTCATCACTTTCAGACAAAACTGCACTTTGTACCCATTCATTATCATGGTTATTTTTCGTAGTAATTCCAGGCCTAAAATCATATCAAAAGACATAACATCTTTGTTCACTATATGAAATAACACGTTTTGATAGTTTTTCCTGTCGATTGTAATGTCCAAGAACATATTTCCTAATGAATTCACCATCGTACGTCCGAGTCCCGTCAAACATAAGTTATCTTCGTATTTTTCTGTTCCAACGGTAATGAAACGCTCGTCCGTCATTAAATTGAAGTCGCTGCCGGATTCAATTAAAGCGTTCACTGTTAATTCCTTAATCTTGACACTAATCATCGGCTTCGTTGAGAGATTTCTTGTTTTGTTTACGTTATTTTCCACCTGCATAGCCTCGTTTCCACCTTTTGACGTCTGGCTGTCACAACTGCTGTCACTTGTCGCACCCACCCTGAAGTTAGCTGAGCGCAGTTTTGCCGACTGAGATCCACTACTGCCAACCGCACGATCTTGCGCTGCGTTCGGCGCGGACTGTTTTACCGACTTGTGAGGAGCGCTAGCGCTGCGTTCCGTGCTCGCGCCGCCGCCGGCCGCAGCCCAAGTGCATCGTGATCCAATATGGCCGTACTGATTACAGCGAAAACACTTGAGACCGTTCGGACAATGTGTCGAGATATGACTGTTTTCGCCGCAGTTGTAACAACGTCGAATGGATTTTTCAGCTTGAAGTTAGTGGAACCGAAACAGCTGTAAATTCATGTGCCATTTCGGTTCCCGCTTTTTCTTCGCATCGTTTACCATCTTGAATTCTAAATTACTAATTTCTCTTTGAGCATAGTGTACGTCGTTACGCCATATAAAATAATTTCGCCTGAGCGCCGTCGATTACATCCACTATGTACTGGATAGCAACATAATCGGGAAATCTCGCTTTTTTCCCAATTCTCTCATCGCAAGCATATACTGATAGTAGCTTTCGTGCTTACGCTTCATTCTATTTGCCATCAGCTCATGCATTTCTTTACTGTTGATTTCATCGGGAAACTCCTTTTGTATAGCCGTCTTGAGCTCGTCGTACGTCTTGTATACCTTTTCTGACTTCAACCATAATGCTGCTGTGCCGCACAAAGACCTGCGCACCATTATAAGTTTCTGTTGCACGGTCCAACTAAATAATAAATCTCAGTTCGTTGAATTATTATAAATGCTTCATAGAATTTTTCTTCTATTCCAAACTGAAAATTATTGTAAAATAATATTAAATATAAATCCCACTGAATTCTATTTTTCGAAAGTAATAGTTTTAATGCAGAAGTTTTTTTCGTTTCTTTACTTCTAATGAATATAGATTTCGGGAATTCCAATTAACTTCGAGGTTATAGTATAAGAGTTATTGAAACAGAAAATGTCGACTACAGGATAAAGGCTTTTCTCATGTGGCATTTCTCAGGTGGCAGGCGCGTATCAATGTGTTTTTTCAAAACCTATGTACGATTCACATCGTTGGCTTTCACATAAAGACGGCGGCGGCTCACCACCACGTTATCCCAAAAATGTCATCGGTGGAAAGTGGGTCGACGGGACTTAATTGTCTAGAATAGACCTCTGTCTACCTCTGTATTGGGAATTGCGTGAAGATATTTATTATTATTACTACGACAGAAAACCACATTTTATGGTGTGGTACCAAGTGAAACCAGGTTGCTGCTATGAATAATGAAGAAATGTACTGAAGAAAATAATGAATAAATAAAATAAATATAAATATCTTCACGCAATTCCCAATACAGAGGTAGACAGAGGTCTAGTCTAGACAATTGTCCCTTTGACCCACCTTCCACCGAAGATATTTTCGGGCCAACGTGACAGGTGGTGAGCCGTCGCCGTCTTTATGTCAAGCTAACGATATAAATCCCACTGAATTCTATTTTTCGAAAGTAATAGTTTTAATGCAGAAGTTTTTTTTCGTTTCTTTACTTCTAATGAATATAGATTTCGGGAATTCCAATTAACTTCGAGGTTATAGTATAAGAGTTATTGAAACAGAAAATGTCGACTACAGGATAAAGGCTTTTCTCATGTGGCATTTCTCAGGTGGCAGGCGCGTATCAATGTGTTTTTTCAAAACCTATGTACGATTCACATCGTTGGCTTTCACATAAAGACGGCGGCGGGCTCACCACCACGTTATCCCAAAAAATGTCATCGGTGGACAGTGGGTCGACGGGACTTAATTGTCTAGAATAGACCTCTGTCTACCTCTGTATTGGGAATAGCGTGAAGGTAATTATTTATTTATTTTCTATGATTGATTTTCTACAATCACTTCTTTCGACCAGTAGCTCTCGATACATGAGGCTTATAATTATATTATCTTTACGAAGTATTAGGAATGCTGGGTTAGACAGAGTTCGAGTCATTACAATAGTTACGACGCACCTTTGCCGGTGCTTATTTGTGGAAGTCTTATGTCCAAGCTAACGATATAAATCCCACTGAATTCTATTTTTCGAAAGTAATAGTTTTAATGCAGAAGTTTTTTTCGTTTCTTTACTTCTAATGAATATAGATTTCGGGAATTCCAATTAACTTCGAGGTTATAGTATAAGAGTTATTGAAACAGAAAATGTCGACTACAGGATAAAGGCTTTTCTCATGTGGCATTTCTCAGGTGGCAGGTTCGTACCAATGGGTTTCTAAAACCTATGTACGATTCACATCGTTGGCTTTCACATAAAGACGGCGGCGGGCTCACCACCACGTTATCCCAAAAATGTCATCGGTGGAAAGTGGGTCGACGGGACTTAATTGTCTAGAATAGACCTCTGTCTACCTCTGTATTGGGAATAGCGTGAAGGTAATTATTTATTTATTTCATATGATTGATTTTCTACAATCACTTCTTTCGACCAGTAGCTCTCGATACATGAGGCTTATAATTATATTATCTTTACGAAGTATTAGGAATGCTGGGTTAGACAGAGTTCGAGTCATTACAATAGTTACGACGCACCTTTTGCCGGTGCTTGTTGTGGAAGTCTTATGTCCTAACCAACGCTATTACATGCTACCGTATACATGCATAAACATATATTTACTTAAAATTATATTCATCCCACTTTTTAAATATGAATGTCCCTTTCCTTTTATGAATATCATGTTGTTACTGAAGGTACATAATTAACGGCATATAAAAATTATTTACTCATCGATACAATTTACCAATATTACGTCCATTGATTGATTTCTAAACCTATCTCACTTTTATAATAAGGCTTCTCGAATAGAAAAGAAACAGGTGGAAGAATCTACATAGATATTCTATGTTTTGTATTTTTTTAAAATAACGAAAATACAGTTTCAAACATTAAATGATTAGAGATAGCATTGGAACGTTCAACTCATTCCTAGAAATTTTGAAAGAAACATGAAATGGAATGAATTCAATCACGTTATTGTTTTAAATTTATTTCGAGATTATTATTACTCCTAAAGTCACGACAGCCGATTGGTTGGGTGGTCGGAATTTCGAGTCCAAAGACCGAGTTCAATCCCCAGGTGGCAGGTTCGTACCAATGGGTTTCTAAAACCTATGTACGAATTAAATCGTTGGCTTGGACATAAATTATCACAAGAAATGTCTTCGATGGAAGATGGGTCGAAGGGACTTTATTATCTAGACTAGACCTCTGTCTACCCCTGTATTGGGAATTGCGTGAAGATATTTATTATTATTACTACGACAGAAAAAAAACCACATTTTTTATGGTGTGGCTGTGTGCAACCAAGTGAAGCCAGGTTGCTGCTATGAATAATGAAGAAATGTACTGAAGAAAATAATGAATAAATAAAATAAATATAAATATCTTCACGCAATTCCCAATACAGAGGTAGACAGAGGTCTAGTCTAGACAATTGTCCCTTTGACCCACCTTCCACCGAAGATATTTTCGGGCCAACGTGACAGGTGGTGAGCCCGTCGCCGTCTTTATGTCCAAGCTAACGATATAAATCCTACATAGGTTTTTGAAAAACCCATTGGTACAAGCCTGCCACCTGGGGACCGAACTCGGGTCTCTTGACTCGAAATTCCAATCACTGGGCTATCATGGCGGTCACGTGGTGTCAGTAAATATTTTAATTAGATTTCTTTTAAAAAGAAATTCTAGACATAATAAGACATTAAGAACTCTCAGGGCTTTCATAAGCTACAATGGAATCAAAGTTAAATAGTACAGATAATGAAATTTGTACTGACTTTAAAGACATTACACTTGTAGATTTATTCTACTTTGGTACAAAAAGGATTATTACAAGTTCAAATAAAGTTACATATTAATGTCATGATAGCCGAGTGGTTCGATGATCGGAATTCGAATCTAGAGACAAGAGTTCGCGCTATATATTTTCCTCGCCATTCAGTCGTCACTCATTCGCTCAATGTGCTCAAAACATTTAAGTACGCCTTTATTCATTACAGTGAAAAGATGATCTTTCAAACCGGACATATTGCGATTCTCTTCGCTTCGTTTTCAGTCGGCCTTGGAAGCGCCGCATATTTGACGAAAAGATCTCATCTCTTGAAGAGGAAGCTTATTGTAAATGTTTAGAAATTCTGCCAACAGCCAAAGATTCTATAGTGGGGTCTGCGATAGGTCGCTTGTTCACTACATAGCCTTACATTCGTTCGTAAACCGTTAACAGTTACAAGCATTGGTGCTTACTTCAAGTTATTAAAAGAAATTCTAGACATAATAAGACATTAAGAACTCTCAGGGCTTTCATAAGCTACAATGGAATCAAAGTTAAATAGTACAGATAATGAAATTTGTACTGACTTTAAAGACATTACACTTGTAGATTTATTCTACTTTGGTACAAAAAGGATTATTACAAGTTCAAATAAAGTTACATATTAATGTCATGATAGCCGAGTGGTTCGATGATCGGAATTCGAATCTAGAGACAAGAGTTCGCGCTATATATTTTCCTCGCCATTCAGTCGTCACTCATTCGCTCAATGTGCTCAAAACATTTAAGTACGCCTTTATTCATTACAGTGAAAAGATGATCTTTCAAACCGGACATATTGCGATTCTCTTCGCTTCGTTTTCAGTCGGCCTTGGAAGCGCCGCATATTTGACGAAAAGATCTCATCTCTTGAAGAGGAAGCTTATTGTAAATGTTTAGAAATTCTGCCAACAGCCAAAGATTCTATAGTGGGGTCTGCGATAGGTCGCTTGTTCACTACATAGCCTTACATTCGTTCGTAAACCGTTAACAGTTACAAGCATTGGTGCTTACTTCAAGTTATTAAAAGAAATTCTAGACATAATAAGACATTAAGAACTCTCAGGGCTTTCATAAGCTACAATGGAATCAAAGTTAAATAGTACAGATAATGAAATTTGTACTGACTTTAAAGACATTACACTTGTAGATTTATTCTACTTTGGTACAAAAAGGATTATTACAAGTTCAAATAAAGTTACATATTAATGTCATGATAGCCGAGTGGTTCGATGATCGGAATTCGAATCTAGAGACAAGAGTTCGCGCTATATATTTTCCTCGCCATTCAGTCGTCACTCATTCGCTCAATGTGCTCAAAACATTTAAGTACGCCTTTATTCATTACAGTGAAAAGATGATCTTTCAAACCGGACATATTGCGATTCTCTTCGCTTCGTTTTCAGTCGGCCTTGGAAGCGCCGCATATTTGACGAAAAGATCTCATCTCTTGAAGAGGAAGCTTATTGTAAATGTTTAGAAATTCTGCCAACAGCCAAAGATTCTATAGTGGGGTCTGCGATAGGTCGCTTGTTCACTACATAGCCTTACATTCGTTCGTAAACCGTTAACAGTTACAAGCATTGGTGCTTACTTCAAGTTATTAAAAGAAATTCTAGACATAATAAGACATTAAGAACTCTCAGGGCTTTCATAAGCTACAATGGAATCAAAGTTAAATAGTACAGATAATGAAATTTGTACTGACTTTAAAGACATTACACTTGTAGATTTATTCTACTTTGGTACAAAAAGGATTATTACAAGTTCAAATAAAGTTACATATTAATGTCATGATAGCCGAGTGGTTCGATGATCGGAATTCGAATCTAGAGACAAGAGTTCGCGCTATATATTTTCCTCGCCATTCAGTCGTCACTCATTCGCTCAATGTGCTCAAAACATTTAAGTACGCCTTTATTCATTACAGTGAAAAGATGATCTTTCAAACCGGACATATTGCGATTCTCTTCGCTTCGTTTTCAGTCGGCCTTGGAAGCGCCGCATATTTGACGAAAAGATCTCATCTCTTGAAGAGGAAGCTTATTGTAAATGTTTAGAAATTCTGCCAACAGCCAAAGATTCTATAGTGGGGTCTGCGATAG
Source organism: Sericinus montela (assembly GCA_029286605.1). Classification (NCBI taxonomy): domain Eukaryota; kingdom Metazoa; phylum Arthropoda; class Insecta; order Lepidoptera; family Papilionidae; genus Sericinus; species Sericinus montela. The sequence continues at coordinate 11,160 of JAGSMR010000778.1, read as the reverse complement.
GTCGCTTGTTCACTACATAGCCTTACATTCGTTCGTAAACCGTTAACAGTTACAAGCATTGGTGCTTACTTCAAGTTATTAAAAGAAATTCTAGACATAATAAGACATTAAGAACTCTCAGGGCTTTCATAAGCTACAATGGAATCAAAGTTAAATAGTACAGATAATGAAATTTGTACTGACTTTAAAGACATTACACTTGTAGATTTATTCTACTTTGGTACAAAAAGGATTATTACAAGTTCAAATAAAGTTACATATTAATGTCATGATAGCCGAGTGGTTCGATGATCGGAATTCGAATCTAGAGACAAGAGTTCGCGCTATATATTTTCCTCGCCATTCAGTCGTCACTCATTCGCTCAATGTGCTCAAAACATTTAAGTACGCCTTTATTCATTACAGTGAAAAGATGATCTTTCAAACCGGACATATTGCGATTCTCTTCGCTTCGTTTTCAGTCGGCCTTGGAAGCGCCGCATATTTGACGAAAAGATCTCATCTCTTGAAGAGGAAGCTTATTGTAAATGTTTAGAAATTCTGCCAACAGCCAAAGATTCTATAGTGGGGTCTGCGATAGGTCGCTTGTTCACTACATAGCCTTACATTCGTTCGTAAACCGTTAACAGTTACAAGCATTGGTGCTTACTTCAAGTTATTAAAAGAAATTCTAGACATAATAAGACATTAAGAACTCTCAGGGCTTTCATAAGCTACAATGGAATCAAAGTTAAATAGTACAGATAATGAAATTTGTACTGACTTTAAAGACATTACACTTGTAGATTTATTCTACTTTGGTACAAAAAGGATTATTACAAGTTCAAATAAAGTTACATATTAATGTCATGATAGCCGAGTGGTTCGATGATCGGAATTCGAATCTAGAGACAAGAGTTCGCGCTATATATTTTCCTCGCCATTCAGTCGTCACTCATTCGCTCAATGTGCTCAAAACATTTAAGTACGCCTTTATTCATTACAGTGAAAAGATGATCTTTCAAACCGGACATATTGCGATTCTCTTCGCTTCGTTTTCAGTCGGCCTTGGAAGCGCCGCATATTTGACGAAAAGATCTCATCTCTTGAAGAGGAAGCTTATTGTAAATGTTTAGAAATTCTGCCAACAGCCAAAGATTCTATAGTGGGGTCTGCGATAGGTCGCTTGTTCACTACATAGCCTTACATTCGTTCGTAAACCGTTAACAGTTACAAGCATTGGTGCTTACTTCAAGTTATTAAAAGAAATTTTAGAAAAATGAGACGGTACGACTTTCTAGTGCGTAGTGACCGTACCTACGAAGCGTAGAGCAGGGTACGAATGTAATCGTTAGAGCAATCATTTGTGTTAAGAATATGAAAGCTTGTACTGGAGTCATGTAAATACATATATTTGCATAAATATTTATACATGTATTATTGTATAAATATTAATATTGTAATATTAGCTAATTTACAAGATGGAGATGACAGGTTCATCAGTTGTCAAGCTGTTCCAAATGTGCTCCGGTGAAATAACGATCGTAAAGGCTACATAGCCTGAATCTCTAGCTACCCTGGCATTAGAAAATGACTGTAGATAGAAGGAATTAAAAATACTTTATGAAAAAATGTAATCTAGACAAATTTTCAAATATATACCTTAATGTACACTTAATTAGTAATACTTTTGTAAATGATAAGTACAAATTAAGGGCTCTCCACCTAAGTACGGCCTCGCCGTTGTAATTGGTGCTTTGAGGCGGCTATGCCCAATCTGCGGCAGCACTAAGTGCTTTACTATGTAACAGATGGGGCTGTTATCATTTACAGAAGCTTGTGTTTTCCATTATTTACCAATAATTAGTAAATTAATTGAACATTAAATGGGTATCGTAAGATGCCACTAAGGAAAAGCCTATAAAATGGCAATGGCTGCCAACAGACACTGGCAGCATTAATCAAAAATATCTTTAAGCTATTTCCAATACAGGGGTAGATAGAGGCCTCAATAACTAACTCATTTTGACCCACCTTTCAACGAAGATATTTTTGCGAAAACGTGACAGGTGGAGAGCCTGTCGCCGTCTTTTAGGTCTAAGCCAACGATATGAACGTTACGTAAGTTATTGTAAAACCCTTTGGTACGAACCTGCTACCTAGACAATCCTATACCGAACTTGGGTCTCTTGAATTATATTCCAATCACCCAATCCTAATCCTATGTGTCCTATATGACACCGAGAAACCATTTCGAAATATACCAGACTAAATTTCGGAGGAGGTTCATGTTGCACTATACTTTTATAAGCCGTTATGATGATGGCGACGATGGCGAATGTAAGGGTGAAAAGATCTTTTTTTTTATAGAAAAGGGAGGCAAGCGAGCAGGTGGCTCACGCGATGGTAAGTGATTACCGCCGCCCATGAACACCCGCAATACCAGAGGCTTAGCAGATGCGTTGTCTGTGCGTGGGCATGCATGCGCTGTGCGTGGGCCACCGGTTACCTGCACTCAGCAGACGAAACGCAGAAGTTTGTTAGACTATTCTGTGAGGTCGTGGTACTTCCCCGGTCGAGCCGGCCCATTCATGCAACAACAAAAGCTGAAATGAACTCTCATAGGCTGCTTTTTATGTATATACTCAAACTAACCGCGTTCGTAGCACTATAACAAAATGAATAGTATCACTGAAATCACTTACTATCACTTGCAGGATTAGCTCATTTTGTTCGGGCTAGCTCCTAACACCGGTTATGATAATATACTCGTAAAGATGTGAATGATAAATGACAGGATATATCAGAGCACTTTATTACGTAACTGATATCTAGTTCCTAACCATGTCATAATTAATATTCTAAAAGATATATAAACATTTAAAACGTTAAGATATTTGCACGTTCCGCGCCAGGTATCCGAGCTGCTGCGCCACTGCACGGACCCCCACGTCCTCGGCGTCACCAGGTCCAATTGGGAGCCCTGGATCTAGTCACGAACGATGCGATGCGATATTGAAATGGAGCTGAAACTCTAATTAAAACTATGTCCTTTCCGAACTAAGAAATTTACTAATAATTTGTTGTATTGTATATATTTATACGGTATATTTTTATAAGAAATGGAAACTGTTTTATTTCTTTAACAATCTACGCAAAAACAACGATAAGCTCGTCGCTACCTGTCACGTTTTCCCAAAATCTTCGGTGAAAGGTGGGTCGGAAGGATTTAATCGTCTAGACTTCTGTCTACCTCTGTATTGGAGGAATATATGTGAATATGTTTCTAAAACAAAAAGTAGCCTCCAAGAAGTGGTGACTTTGAAAGGAGTATGAAGCGATACAATTTACGTTACTACTACAGAAAAACATATGTAGCGCGATGCCGGGGCGGCTCGTTGTCCATCTATAAACAGATTTTGAGTATATGTATTTCTTAAGTAAGACTATAGAAGTCTAGAACGCCACGTGTAGTACTGAAAACCGCATCTAAATCCGTTCTATAGATTTCAATTCACAAACAAATAATTTTCCATTTTTAGAAACCGATGCAGGAATCATTGAGATTCGTGCGTCAGTTTCTAAGTTGAAAAAACAAGACATTAGAGAATGGAAACAGGATCAAAATCCGTTCAGTAGCTTTAGCGTCAACCTTGAACAAACATTTAAGAACTGTAAATATCATCTTTTTCGGCACAAACAGTAACCTAAACCACTGGGATATCGTTGTAGAAGCGATCGTTGCGTTACTCTATGGAGAAAGAATTACTAAAAAAATCACTTTATTCTCTAACTAATAAAGGCTGTTGCTCATCGGCTCGCCCACCACCACCCACCAGCCCTCCTCGCGATTCTGCGGCACACGCGCACGCGACATGGCGGGACATGGAGCCACTCGGGCCAGCGGGACACAAGTGTGTGTGAAATGTTCAGCATGTACGATTTTTTTATTTTATTAAGTTGCAAATGTTACTTTCGTCTTTTACATTACACTTTTATAACGTACACACATAACAGCTTGCAGTAGTCCACTGCTGGACATAGGCCTCTCGCGTGCCGTAATCGCCACGCTTGGCAGGCAGATTGGCGATCGCACTACGAGACACCTCGCAACCTAACCTAACATAACCTAACCTAACATTTGTACTTAGGACGGGTATTATTCCTTGGGGCATCTATGTGCCTAAATATGCTATGGGTAAAGACTAAGGGGAAAATCTTAAAGACTAAATCTACTTTTTTTTTACATGTCTCGGGACCGGGTATTTGTGGCCCATTCGTTGTTTCTTATTCCATAACACAAGTAAGTTTGCTACTTACGCATGAGACATCGGAGCAATGTATGTGATTTTCAACCTATCAATGTATGTTTCTACGTATGTATTGTTGGGTTAATTAATGTTTAGAGAGCCTTAAGATATAATTACAAATTCATACTTAATTATTCAATCCAAATGTAACTAAGGCCATTTATGGCCATGTGTACAATGGTATTTTAACATAAGCCTAGAAAGAGATATTGTTTTGACTAATTTCTCAGTGTTCATAGCTATTGCGTTAGTTAATGTTTACATAGTTTTAAGGCATAAGTATAAATCCATTGTTTTTAATATTTAATATACTGAGGCTATTTATAAAAACAGTATTTGTAATAAGATTTCTTATATAATAATACTATCTTAACATTGGTTTTAAAAGGGACGTTGTTTTGATAGATGTTCAGTGTTCAAGTTGAACGGTCAATTATAGTTTACTAAGTTTTAATAGATAATTGTATAAATTAATAGTGAGACATTTAATTTAAATTAATATTCGGCCACTTAATAATGGTACTTTTAATAATATTTCTAATGTAAAAATATTATTTTAACATTGGCTTAAAAGGGATGTTGTATTGACAAACTAGCCAGGGGGCATTCGATGCTGCAACCATGTTTGATGTTAGACGCAACATACAATTAAAAAACTACATTTGTTTTCATATTTTAATTAATGTTGTTAGCATGGATCCATAAACATTTATTGAAGTCTAAGTTTGATTTTGATTTGTCTGACCCTTGACTACAGTATGTGTGTATTTATTCATTGGAATAACAATTTAAATTCGTCTATCGACACAGAGTCTATCTCTAGCGGAGATAAAACAGGCGAAAGAAATTTTTATAATGTTGGAAATACAATATTAACTCTTTTCCTAGACATTAGTCGGGCACGATCACCTCAGTCCTAGGTGTCATATTAACGTATTTATTTATATATTTGCTTGTATATGTACATACATTGGAGAAAAGAAAATAAAGATCCCATTTGAAGTTCTTAAAAATATTTACACACCTTGAAAGAGTATATAGCAATTTGATTTTTGTTGATATATATTTCTATAAAGTATATTATATTAAGTATGTTATAAATTAACTAATGAATTCTTTAAATTAATTAATGAATTCTTTACTTATTTAATTTTGTATTATTATTAATTCATATATTTTTCTTAGTCAATGATTATACAACTGTCTTATTAGACTGTCTCCCGCAAGATGCTGCGACGACCTGCAGAACATTGCGGGAAATCGATGGGTGCAAATGACACAGGACCTTTCTATGTGGCGATCCTTAGGAGAGGCGTATGTTTAGCAGTAGACTTCTGTTAGACTGTTATGATGACGATGATAATGATAAGAAGTACATGTCACATGAGATATTGCAATTACACTTTGTTAGTTGAAAGGTCATTTATTGAATGACAACATTTATCGATTGGTCTACCATCTCTAGATGTATGTTTCTGTTTAAATATATTGAGATTTTGATGTTTCATACTTTTTAGTATTTTAGTATTGAATATGACCTGTCATACACGCAAATTACACTAATTTTTACTAACTTTATCTAATGCACACCAGTGTAGATATCGCGTTCTCATACTTATTATGCGTTTTCGTGTATCTTTCAACATTAACATTATTTAAACAGAGATAAGTAGCCACTTATAATATGTACAGTGAGGGCAGAGTTAGGAGTTTCTAGGATTTAAACTTATAACAACTTCAAGTAGTTTTAAGATTAAAGATTGGCTATCGTGACTTTCTTGGATTGGCTTGTGAAGGCATCTCTAAATACTCTATGTACGTCGGTGCACTTGGACAGCTGTCGCAGTTCCGGGGGGCTGGTGCGCGGCGGGAGGGGGCAGCGCCCACTCCCGGGACGGGGCGCAGCTGCAGCGTGGAGGAGCAGGTCACAAACTGACCCCGTAGCTTAGTTGCTAGCGACCCCGCCTTCGAAGCTAGGGGTTGATGATTTAAATGTGCATACGAATCCTCTCTGTGTGTGAGTGTCTCGAGAGTCGACAGAGAGAGAGCCCTACCTACCCTACCTATCTCGAAAAATACCAGATTAAAATAAGCAAACTGGTGACAAAGCGATCGCCAATCCGCCTGAATGATCGCGAGAAGCCTGTAGAATCAATCCTGAAATGGACTTTCATAGGCTGTTTTATGTATATACTCAAACTAACCGCGTTCGTAGCACTATAACAAAATGAATAGTATCACTGAAATCGGTACAGCCCGTTCTGTGATATCAGTATCACTTGCAGGATTAGCTCATTTTGTTTGGGCTAGCTCCTAACACCGGTTAAGATAATATACTCGTAAAGATGTAACGGGATATATCAGAGCACTTTATAACGTAACTGATATCTAGTTCCTAACCATGACATAATTAATATTCTAATTGATATATAAACAAAGTACAAACACAAAAAAAAACTTTAAAACGTCTTTAATTAGTTTTTTTAAAAAACAATTTTTATTACCCGACGTTCGGATGTCGACGTCTATGTTTAACATCAGCTTTGTATTACTACAGGATAAAGGCTTTTCTCATGTGGCATTTCTCAGGTGGCAGGCGCGTATCAATGTGTTTTTTCAAAACCTATGTACGATTCACATCGTTGGCTTTCACATAAAGACGGCGGCGGGCTCACCACCACGTTATCCCAAAAAATGTCATCGGTGGAAAGTGGGTCGACGGGACTTAATTGTCTAGAATAGACCTCTGTCTACCTCTGTATTGGGAATAGCGTGAAGGTAATTATTTATTTATTTTCTATGATTGATTTTCTACAATCACTTCTTTCGACCAGTAGCTCTCGATACATGAGGCTTATAATTATATTATCTTTACGAAGTATTAGGAATGCTGGGTTAGACAGAGTTCGAGTCATTACAATAGTTACGACGCACCTTTGCCGGTGCTTATTTGTGGAAGTCTTATGTCCTAACCAACGCTATTACATGCTACCGTATACATGCATAAACATATATTTACTTAAAATTATATTCATCCCACTTTTTAAATATGAATGTCCCTTTCCTTTTATGAATATCATGTTGTTACTGAAGGTACATAATTAACGGCATATAAAAAATTATTTACTCATCGATACAATTTACCAATATTACGTCCATTGATTGATTTCTAAACCTATCTCACTTTTATAATAAGGCTTCTCGAATAGAAAAGAAACAGGTGGAAGAATCTACATAGATATTCTATGTTTTGTATTTTTTTAAAATAACGAAAATACAGTTTCAAACATTAAATGATTAGAGATAGCATTGGAACGTTCAACTCATTCCTAGAAATTTTGAAAGAAACATGAAATGGAATGAATTCAATCACGTTATTGTTTTAAATTTATTTCGAGATTATTATTACTCCTAAAGTCACGACAGCCGATTGGTTGGGTGGTCGGAATTTCGAGTCCAAAGACCGAGTTCAATCCCCAGGTGGCAGGTTCGTACCAATGGGTTTTTCTAAAACCTATGTACGAATTAAATCGTTGGCTTGGACATAAATTATCACAAGAAATGTCTTCGATGGAAGATGGGTCGAAGGGACTTTATTATCTAGACTAGACCTCTGTCTACCCCTGTATTGGGAATTGCGTGAAGATATTTATTATTATTACTACGACAGAAAAAAAACCACATTTTTTATGGTGTGGCTGTGTGCAACCAAGTGAAGCCAGGTTGCTGCTATGAATAATGAAGAAATGTACTGAAGAAAATAATGAATAAATAAAATAAATATAAATATCTTCACGCAATTCCCAATACAGAGGTAGACAGAGGTCTAGTCTAGACAATTGTCCCTTTGACCCACCTTCCACCGAAGATATTTTCGGGCCAACGTGACAGGTGGTGAGCCCGTCGCCGTCTTTATGTCCAAGCTAACGATATAAATCCTACATAGGTTTTTGAAAAACCCATTGGTACAAGCCTGCCACCTGGGGACCGAACTCGGCTATCATGGCGGTCACGTGGTGTCAGTAAATATTTTAATTAGATTTCTTTTAAAAAGAAATTCTAGACATAATAAGACATTAAGAACTCTCGGGGCTTTCATAAGCTACAATGGAATCAAAGTTAAATAGTACAGATAATGAAATTTGTACTGACTTTAAAGACATTACACTTGTAGATTTATTCTACTTTGGTACAAAAAGGATTATTACAAGTTCAAATAAAGTTACATATTAATGTCATGATAGCCGAGTGGTTCGATGATCGGAATTCGAATCTAGAGACAAGAGTTCGCGCTATATATTTTCCTCGCCATTCAGTCGTCACTCATTCGCTCAATGTGCTCAAAACATTTAAGTACGCCTTTATTCATTACAGTGAAAAGATGATCTTTCAAACCGGACATATTGCGATTCTCTTCGCTTCGTTTTCAGTCGGCCTTGGAAGCGCCGCATATTTGACGAAAAGATCTCATCTCTTGAAGAGGAAGCTTATTGTAAATGTTTAGAAATTCTGCCAACAGCCAAAGATTCTATAGTGGGGTCTGCGATAGGTCGCTTGTTCACTACATAGCCTTACATTCGTTCGTAAACCGTTAACAGTTACAAGCATTGGTGCTTACTTCAAGTTATTAAAAGAAATTTTAGAAAAATGAGACGGTACGACTTTCTAGTGCGTAGTGACCGTACCTACGAAGCGTAGAGCAGGGTACGAATGTAATCGTTAGAGCAATCATTTGTGTTAAGAATATGAAAGCTTGTACTGGAGTCATGTAAATACATATATTTGTATAAATATTTATACATGTATTATTGTATAAATATTAATATTGTAATATTAGCTAATTTACAAGATGGAGATGACAGGTTCATCAGTTGTCAAGCTGTTCCAAATGTGCTCCGGTGAAATAACGATCGTAAAGGCTACATAGCCTGAATCTCTAGCTACCCTGGCATTAGAAAATGACTGTAGATAGAAGGAATTAAAAATACTTTATGAAAAATGTAATCTAGACAAATTTTCAAATATATACCTTAATGTACACTTAATTAGTAATACTTTTGTAAATGATAAGTACAAATTAAGGGCTCTCCACCTAAGTACGGCCTCGCCGTTGTAATTGGTGCTTTGAGGCGGCTATGCCCAATCTGCGGCAGCACTAAGTGCTTTACTATGTAACAGATGGGGCTGTTATCATTTACAGAAGCTTGTGTTTTCCATTATTTACCAATAATTAGTAAATTAATTGAACATTAAATGGGTATCGTAAGATGCCACTAAGGAAAAGCCTATAAAATGGCAATGGCTGCCAACAGACACTGGCAGCATTAATCAAAAATATCTTTAAGCTATTTCCAATACAGGGGTAGATAGAGGCCTCAATAACTAACTCATTTTGACCCACCTTTCAACGAAGATATTTTTTTGCGAAAACGTGACAGGTGGAGAGCCTGTCGCCGTCTTTTTAGGTCTAAGCCAACGATATGAACGTTACGTAAGTTATTGTAAAACCCTTTGGTACGAACCTGCTACCTAGACAATCCTATACCGAACTTGGGTCTCTTGAATTATATTCCAATCACCCAATCCTAATCCTATGTGTCCTATATGACACCGAGAAACCATTTCGAAATATACCAGACTAAATTTCGGAGGAGGTTCATGTTGCACTATACTTTTATAAGCCGTTATGATGATGGCGACGATGGCGAATGTAAGGGTGAAAAGATCTTTTTTTTTATAGAAAAGGGAGGCAAGCGAGCAGGTGGCTCACGCGATGGTAAGTGATTACCGCCGCCCATGAACACCCGCAATACCAGAGGCTTAGCAGATGCGTTGTCTCCCTTAGAGTGCCCCCTCCCCCAGAATTGGGGGAGGGAGGTGTGTGGGCCACCGGTTACCTGCACTCAGCAGACGAAACGCAGAAGTTTGTTAGACTATTCTGTGAGGTCGTGGTACTTCCCCGGTCGAGCCGGCCCATTCATGCAACAACAAAAGCTGAAATGAACTCTCATAGGCTGCTTTTTATGTATATACTCAAACTAACCGCGTTCGTAGCACTATAACAAAATGAATAGTATCACTGAAATCACTTACTATCACTTGCAGGATTAGCTCATTTTGTTCGGGCTAACTCCTAACACCGGTTATGATAATATACTCGTAAAGATGTGAATGATAAATGACAGGATATATCAGAGCACTTTATTACGTAACTGATATCTAGTTCCTAACCATGTCATAATTAATATTCTAAAAGATATATAAACATTTAAAACGTTAAGATATTTGCACGTTCCGCGCCAGGTATCCGAGCTGCTGCGCCACTGCACGGACCCCCACGTCCTCGGCGTCACCAGGTCCAATTGGGAGCCCTGGATCTAGTCACGAACGATGCGATGCGATATTGAAATGGAGCTGAAACTCTAATTAAAACTATGTCCTTTCCGAACTAAGAAATTTACTAATAATTTGTTGTATTGTGTTATATTTTTATAAGAAATGGAAACTGTTTTATTTCTTTAACAATCTACGCAAAAACAACGATAAGCTCGTCGCTACCTGTCACGTTTTCCCAAAATCTTCGGTGAAAGGTGGGTCGGAAGGATTTAATCGTCTAGACTTCTGTCTACCTCTGTATTGGAGGAATATATGTGAATATGTTTCTAAAACAAAAGTAGCCTCCAAGAAGTGGTGACTTTGAAAGGAGTATGAAGCGATACAATTTACGTTACTACTACAGAAAACATATGTAGCGCGATGCCGGGGCGGCTCGTTGTCCATCTATAAACAGATTTTGAGTATATGTATTTCTTAAGTAAGACTATAGAAGTCTAGAACGCCACGTGTAGTACTGAAAACCGCATCTAAATCC
>JAGSMR010000777.1:0-52857 GCA_029286605.1 Sericinus montela | reverse complement strand
CCGCATCTAAATCCGTTCTATAGATTTCATAATTAATATTCTAAAAGATATATAAACATTTAAAACGTTAAGATATTTGCACGTTCCGCGCCAGGTATCCGAGCTGCTGCGCCACTGCACGGACCCCCACGTCCTCGGCGTCACCAGGTCCAATTGGGAGCCCTGGATCTAGTCACGAACGATGCGATGCGATATTGAAATGGAGCTGAAACTCTAATTAAAACTATGTCCTTACCGAACTAAGAAATTTACTAATAATTTGTTGTATTGTGTTATATTTTTATAAGAAATGGAAACTGTTTTATTTCTTTAACAATCTACGCAAAAACAACGATAAGCTCGTCGCTACCTGTCACGTTTTCCAAAATCTTCGGTGAAAGGTGGGTCGGAAGGATTTAATCGTCTAGACTTCTGTCTACCTCTGTATTGGAGGAATATATGTGAATATGTTTCTAAAACAAAAAGTAGCCTCCAAGAAGTGGTGACTTTGAAAGGAGTATGAAGCGATACAATTTACGTTACTACTACAGAAAACATATGTAGCGCGATGCCGGGGCGGCTCGTTGTCCATCTATAAACAGATTTTGAGTATATGTATTTCTTAAGTAAGACTATAGAAGTCTAGAACGCCACGTGTAGTACTGAAAACCGCATCTAAATCCGTTCTATAGATTTCAATTCACAAAATAAGGAAATATCTTCACGCCATTCTAATACAGGGTAGGTCTAGACGTTTAAGTCCTTTCGACCCACCTTTCCCAGAAGACATCTATAGGACAACGTGACAGGTGGTGAACCCTTCGTCTTTATTGGCCTCAGACAGGCTAAAAATATAAATCGTACATAAGTTTAAAAAACAATGAGCCTATAACACCTGAACTTTGGTCTCTTGACTCGTAATTCCGACCACCCAACCACTCGGCTATCGTGACTATTATTTTTTTATATTATTTCTTTTCTTCTAATAAATAAAACAATAAATAAATTTAAAACTATACAGATACAATATTAAAACAACAAAGATATAACTTTGTTGTTATTCCGACAATTATATTCTTTCGACCCACCTTTCCCAGAAGACATCTATATAGGACAACGTGACAGGTGGTGAACCCTTCGTCTTTATTGGCCTCAGACAGGCTAAAAATATAAATCGTACATAAGTTTAAAAAAAAACAATGAGCCTATAACACCTGAACTTTGGTCTCTTGACTCGAATTTCATGCATCCTATCATAATTAGAGACTGTACAAAAACTGGTTTTCTTCATTGACACGAGCATCGATCCCGGGACCGCAGAGCTAGTCCACAGAGTTCGGCATCCATCATATACGCATGAATGACAATGGTATTTAAAATTAAAGACGGAAAAAAAAGTCACGACAGCCGAGTGGTTGGGTGGTCGGAATTTCGAGTGAAGAGACCCGAGTTCGATCCCCAGGTGGCAGGCTCGTACCAATGGGTTTTATCAGAAACTTATGTACGAATTGTATCGTTGGCTTGGACATAAAGACGGCGACGGGCTCACCACCTGTCACGTTTACCCGAAAATATCTTCGTTGGAAACTGTGTCAACGGGACTTAATTGTCTAAACTAGACCTCTCACTACCCCTGTATTGGGAAATGCGTGAAGACGTTTATTTATTTATTTATTACTTACAGGCGAAGCACTGTGCCGCGGAGACAGTGGCGGTGGTCTCGCGTTCCCGTCCGAGATATCCGGAGTGGAGCGCTACTACCTGAGGGGGATAGCTTCCACCACTCCCCTGCTACGTAGCGACATATCCTGCAACGTCAAATCCCTGACCAGCTTCACATCGGTCATAAAGTACGAGGAGTTCATCAAACAGTATTGGTTTCCTTGAGATTTATTAAAATTTAACATTTAACGCTTAACGCGGAACCCTAATTATGTTTCTAAAATAAAAGTAGCCTATGTCACACCTTATAATATTAGCTATGTGTCAGTGAAAGTCCTGTTAAAATCGGTAAAGCCGTTTCAGAGATTAGCCGGAACAAATAGATAGACAGACATTTAAAAATTGTAAAAGAAAATGTTATTTTGGTGTATGTACCGTATATATTCATATACATACCGTATGTATTTACAGTGGTAGAGCCACGCATCAGCTTTTGTTGTTGCATGAATGGGCCGGCTCGACAGGGGATGTACCACGACCTCACAGAATACCGGCGTGAAGTAGAAGTCTAACAACCTTCTGCGTTTCGTCTGGTGAGTGCAGGTAACCGGTACCCTATTCTCGGGGGGTACTCTAAGGCCGGCAACGCATCTGCTATGCCTCTGGCATTGCGGGTGTTCATGGGCGGCGGTAATCACTTACCATCATGTGAGCCACCTGCTCGTTTGCCTCCCTTTTCTATAAAAAAAACATCTAGTAAACAACAGTTGTCTCAATATTACCAAGACTCCTATTTTATCTATCTGTATAGATTTACACTTTACGAATCGATTTTCATGTATATAACATATAAAAATTTATATGGAGTAATATCAAACTTTCTCCGGTACCCTATGTGTTATGTACGTGCGCATGTTATCTCGCATAGCCCTGGCACAGAGTACCTACTCTATGTAATGTAATAAGTAAATACATATCTTCACTCCATTCCCAATACTGGGGTAAACAGAAGTCTCGACAATGAATTTTACATCACAGTTACATAAGTTTTTTTAAAAAAACCATTGGCACATGCCTTGGGCATCGAACTCGGGTCTCTTGACTCGAATTCCGATCACTCAACCACTCGGCTATCATGACTGTTAATGCTTATCGTGACTTCTAACTATGTAATGTATTTTGATGAATGTAAATTATAGTAATTGAAAATGCGTTCATTAAACCATCATTTACATTGGTAATCATTTCGATTGCGAAATATTTTTCAATGGTTTGTGAAGTCCAGTCGAGAGTCGAAGCTGACATTCTATTTCGAACTTAACCATTAAGATGTTATTTATAACATTTATTAAGGTTTATTATCTAATGTAAGTTAAAAATGTAAGTAGGAATAATGTTACGGTATGAGAAGTGTGAATAAAAATAAAGCAATCGTTTTAAAAATATGGTTTTATTTATTTTTTTACCTTAAAATCGGATCTTTCTCCGAAACGTCATAGGATTTACAATTTTGATGAATGTAAACCAAAGTCACGATAGCCGAGTGGTTGGGTTTTCGGAATTCCGCTATATATATATATACATATATATATATACATATATATATATATACATATATATATATACATATATATATATACATATATATATATATATATATATACATATATATATATACATATATATATATACATATATATATATACATATATATATATACATATATATATATATATATATATATACATATATATATATATACATATATATATATATATACATATATATATATATATACATATATATATATATATATATATATATACATATATATATATACATATATATATATACATATATATATATATATACATATATATATATATACATATATATATATATATATATATATATATATATACATATATATATATACATATATATATATATATATATATATATATATATATATATATATATATATATATATATATATATATATATATATATATATATATATATATATATATATATATATATATATATATATATATATATATATATATATATATATATATATATATATATATATATATATATATATATATATAGCTATTATAATTCTTAGTACGTATACGTGACGTATGTGACTGAACACGTCCTAAACGGCTCGTTCGGTTAAGGTGAAATTGATTAAGTGTTCAACTTTGTAATCATACTAGCATGACCTTGTTATAGTCCTGGCCTAAGACCTAGTATGGACCAAGTGTCGTGTTCCTTCACTGCTGGCCGTATGATGGAGCTCAGAGTTGCTCAGCGGGCTATGGAAAGGACTATGTTCGGTTCACTATGTGTTTAGGTGATAGAATCCGTAACGAAGACTTTCACAGCAGAACCAGGGTAACCGACATACTCGTAAGGACCAGCAAGCTGAAGCAGCAATGGTCCAACAGTAGTCCTGGCCTTGGACCTGTTTGCAGCGCCATCTACCGAGTCCAAATATGAATCCAAACTATTCTCGAATCCACTTGAATACCCAATACAATTCATCGAAAATCGGTGCAGCCGTTCAGGAGAAGTTCAGTTATGTATATACACAAAGAAGCAATACTAAGAAACAGAGGATGACAATAGTCTAATGGCGGGCTTGAACCTGCGACATCATGTCACTATCCGCATCATAAACCAATAAGCCAAATTGTTAAAATAACCATGTCTTAGGGAAAAGTGAAAGGGAAATACATTAAAGGCGACCGACAGATGGCGATAAACATATCAAAAATACCAGACGTATATATAAAGACCGCAGATGGGTAGCAGAGTCTGAGGTGCGAATTATCTATACTTCGATCGCCAATCCGCTTGCCAAGGGTGGCGATTATGGAGAATCATCCTTTTTGATACTCTGTTCTACAGCGTACTTTAATACGCCGTTTTGTAAATAGCTAAAGCACGGGAAATAAATAAAATAAATAAATAAATATTTTCACGCAATTCCCAACAGGGATAGACAGAGGTCCAGTTTAGACTATTAAGTCCCTTCGACCCACCTTCCACCGAAGATATTTTCAGGACAACGTGACGGGGGTGAGCCAGTCGCCGTCTTTATGTCTAAGCCAACGATATAATTCGTACATAAGTTTTTGAAAAACCCATAGTACCTTGGGATCGAACTCGGGTCTCTTGACTCGAAATTCCGACCACCCAACCACTCGGGTATCGTAACTTTTTTATGTCTCCCCTGTCATATTTCTGCGCAATATTTCAAGGTGAAGCAGAAATAAGTGACCCGCACCTGGCGATCTCTTCTCTCTGGCTACCCCGTTAGGAACTGTGCGAGAAGATAGTAAGTTCTGTATGTTAAGTAACCTAATCTAGTCTGGCATCTCAATCGATGAATACCTTTGACCAAATTCTTTTACATATTTTACCCGCGTATTTCATTAATTAACATCTAATCTATGGAATATTGAGAAACAATTAATAATTAATCAACAAAATAGGCCTTTAATTGAATTGTAATAATAACGATAACAAATTATTTGTTATAATGATTATTACAAAGGTTAGAGTTGTATTTTAAAGTTGTGAAGTACTAATATTAGTTTTATGTTATTCAATTAAATACTGTGATAATATTCAAGATGGTGGACTCGACACAGGTTGCGTTACTCTTAGTTTTCGGTACGTTTGTTTAAAATGTTATATAATTTAGAATGTGATACATAAATAAGTAAATAAACTTGTACATATATGTCTAAAGTGGTTTCGTATGTTAAGAACTGAGATTTCCTCTTCTGTGAGGAAAGTTTGCGCTTAGATTATGACGACCTCCGTGGACGAGTGTTGTAAACACCGGTATTCAAGGTGTAGCTCGAGGTCCCGGGTTCGATTCCCGGACGGGTCAATGTAGAAAAGCAACTTTTTCTACATTCACTTGTTTCTGATTTCCATGCCACAAGTGCTTTAGCATCTTACATTGGGATCGGAGCAATGTATGTGATATTGTCCCTATCTACATATGTATTTATTTATTTACGTTATGTATATGTCTACATATCTCACTGTCCGGTAAAAAAAGTGACCACTTTTATACATGTGATTTATTGTCATATTCTCGCTATTTCGGTTGTCTGCGTATAGTACGAAACGAAATTAAAATTAATATTATCCAGATTTTGGGAAAATGAGGCGGATGGTTAATATGAATACATGCTCATAAGATTGTTAACCTTGAATACATGCAAATGAAAATGAATACATGCTTGCAATAATGTTGCTACTTACACTTTATTAAAAAATAATAGACTATGTTTCCTATGTATGAAATCGTTCTTATTACAAAATTACGCAACATTTCATCCCGGAAACATATACCGGAATGTTATGTCTGTATAAAAAATATTTGTATTTATAAAAAATATTTTCACGTCAATCTAAATACAGGGGTAGACAGATGTCTACATAATTAAGTCCTTTTGACCCACCTTCCACCAAAGACATTTTTTGGGAGAAAGTGACAGGTGAGCCCGTCGCTGTCTTTATGTTCATGCCAACGATATGATTCGTAGTTAGTTTTAAAACCCATCGATACGAGCCTGCCACCCGGGGATCGAACTCTGATTTCTTGGCTCGAATCCTGCTCACCCAAAAATTTGGCTAACATGACTTTTTTTTGGTATTTTTGAAAATATTATATATTTTAATTTTTCACATTTTCTCATTGATTTCAGCTGTATCTTTGATCACTCTGTCTCACGGCCGTGATTCTATACACGACGGGTAATTGTTTTTTTATATGTTTCTCTTTAAATATATTATCGCAAAATTAAAATGATATTTTCGCGCCACTCCCAATACAGGGTAGACAGATGTCTACATAATTAAGTCCTTTTGACCCACCTTCCACCAAAGACATTTTTGGGAGAAAGTGACAGGTGAGCCTGTCGTCGTCTTTACGTCCAAGCTAACGAAATAAATCATTCATAAGTTTTGAAAAACTCACCAGTACGGGTCAAGTTCCCAAGTGGCTCGCTCGTGCCAATGGGTTTTTTCAAAAACTAATGTACGAAT
This sequence comes from Sericinus montela, assembly GCA_029286605.1. Taxonomy (NCBI): domain Eukaryota; kingdom Metazoa; phylum Arthropoda; class Insecta; order Lepidoptera; family Papilionidae; genus Sericinus; species Sericinus montela. The sequence continues at coordinate 46,143 of JAGSMR010000777.1, read as the reverse complement.
TATATCGTAGGCTTGGACATTAAGACGGCGACGGGCTCATCACCTGTCACGTTGTCCCAAAAATATCTTCGATGGAAGGTGGGTCGAAAAGGGCTTAATTTTTTAGACCACTGTCTACACCTGTATTGAGTGAAGATATTTATTTATTTTATTTATTCACTTCAGGAATTCCACAGAATCGAAGAGATTAAAGAGGCAGGCCAAGGTTTCTGTACGTGTTTGTCTGTAAGTATCTCCTTATGATCTAATGTTTATCGATATAGAGGAATACATCTTTTTCTTTTTGCAGTTAACATAGTTTATGAATATTAAATATGGTAAAAAATCTTGTCTGTGGTATTGTCTGTGAAGTTTCTCAAAATCGAGTCAAGAAACCCGGGTTCGATCCCCAGGTGGTAAGCTAGAACTAATGTTTTTTTTTTTTTCAGAAATTATGTACGATTTATTTTGTCGTAACCGTAATCGTAACCTCCCAAAAACAATGTCGTAAGTGAAAGGAGAATCGAAAGAACATAATTTTCCTGACCCCAATATCGAAAATGACGTGAAAAATTTTTTTATAGAAGAGGGAGGCAAACGAGCACACGTGATGGTAAATGATTACCACCGCCCATAAACATCTGCGATACCGGAGGATTAGCAGATGCGTTGCCGGCCTTTGAGAAAGGTGTGGGCCGCCGGTTACCTGCACTCACCGGACGAAACGCAGAAGTTTGTTAAACTTCTACTTCACGCCGGTATTCTATGAGGTCGTGGTACTTCCCCGGTCGAGCCGGCCCATGCATGCAACAACAAAAGCTGATGCATGGCTCTACCACTGTTGAAAGTTTGCTGCATAACTTTAGACGTCGTTTAGATTTTGCTGTCAAATTTGAAAAACGAAAATTGCTTAGCATACTTTGTTTTTCATTTTTTCCTAGAAAGGAGCAATGGCAGTGTTAGCCGTCGAATTTAAAAAGCGAACTGGTTGAACTGATACTTTATTTTTTTTTTCAGGAAGGAGCAATGGCAGTGCCGCGATGGATCCTGTATCAGCATAGACAACGTTTGCGACGGTACCGTCGACTGCGCTGACAGCAGTGACGAGACACATGCCCTGTGCAGAAAGATACGGTAGGAATCCACAACGATATGATTAAATAAAAAAGTAACTGTCTGTTTGTTACCTTCTCAAACTTAAGTACTTCAAGCTACATTACTAAGGGATTTCTTGACCGTTTAAATAAGACAAGCAACTTGTAAGCAGTCCATTAAAATTTTTAGTTCATACCTTTCGAAAAAAATATTCTTACTCAACTGTTAAGATATTTTAATTTAAACAGATTTACAACTACAATCAGTTTTACAAGGGGTCGCTTAACAACCGATGCCGGTGTTGAGCTAATTAAGCATATATGTGAGGCTCGGGAGAGATCACAGGATGCTTTGGATGTCTTTTGTGATCTTTATTGTGATTTGGCTTTTTATTGCGTTCATCATAAGACACTTTTCAGGAATTCATACTATTTCGGTATTAGAAATACGGCTCTTGACGTAATTAAATCTTATTTATGTAATAGAATTTAAAGCGTAAATGATTCATGTCATAATAAATGATGAAGGGGTAAGCTTTGTGGATACGGCTGTTTTTCTTAGAATATCACTTGATGCAAAGCTTCAATGGAGCCATATATCCCAACTTGCGAGTATGTTAAGCTCTGCAGCATATGCTGTAAGAAAAATAAGGTTCTTTGCGGCTAGACTTGTTTATTGTAGTTACTTCCATAACATAATGTCATATGGTATTCTGCTATGGGGTCATGCAGCTGACATAGAAACAGTATTTGTTTTACAAAAGAGGGACATACGAGCTATATATTGTCTAAATTCCAGAGCAAAAAAAATCTCTCACAGAGAAATTTAAAGAAATTAGTATTTTAACACTGGCCTCTCAATATATATAAGAAAATTTAATGTATGTGCATAAAAACATTAATAATTTTAGCAAGACTTATGATGTACATAATGTAAATACTAAGAACAAACACAAGCTTGTAACATCGGTTACTACACTCCATATAAAGTAAGTAACACGTTCATAGGGCCAGGTTCATAATGTTTAAAGCCTGTCTATTAACAGGTTTCAGAAATTTATGAAAGAAAATCTTTATAAGAAGGGTTATTATAATATAAATTAACATGTTAAGGAATGAAGTGATTGCTCACAAGCTATTTCTAGAAAATATCACATCACATTGGTATAATACATTACATTGTAAAAAAATATTGACCAAAAAAGAGGATACCAACGGAGTTGCTTTCGCCTGTTTCTTCTCCGTTAGAGCAACCTTATTACGAAACGGTGGCAGATTAAAAATGACGATCGATAAACGAATGTACATCCTTATGTCGACAAATAAATGATTTCATTTAATTAAGTGAACATTTACTGAAGACTTGATTTGATTTTGATTACTTTAGTAATGCTCGTGTTAAAGATATGTATGTTTGTTAAAGTATACTGAATATCTACATTTGACGAACTTCATGGAAAAGTGGCATTGGGTTTCCATAGTGTCACCAGCGCTGTGGTCTCGAGTTCGATTCCCATTCATGTTATTGCACAAAACCACTTTTTCTACATATTGTCGGGTGTGGGTGTTTGTGTTACCTTCGTTGTTTCCGATTCCATAACAAAAGTGTAAGTTACTTACTTTAGGATAAGGGTTATGTATGTGATGTTGTCAATATATATGTGTGTGTATGTTTTAAAAGTCACGATAGCCGAGTGGTTGGGTGGTCGGAATTTCGAGTCAAGAGACCCGAGTTCGATCCCCAAGTGGCTGGCTCGTACCAATGGGTTTTTCAAAAACTTATGTACGAATATCGTTGGCTTGGACATAAAGGCGGCGACGGGCTCCCCACCTGTCACGTTGTCCCGAAAATATCTTCGGTGGAAGGAGGGTCGAATGGACATAATTGTCTAAACTAGACCTCTGTTTACCCCTGTATTGGGAATTGCGTGAAGATATTTATTTATTTTATTTATGTTTTATTGTTTATATACAATGATAATACACGATATATGAAGAAATAATAAAATAGACACGCGACCCGATAGTCTAGTTGTTAGTAACCTTGTTTTCGAAACAAAGGCTTGCGGGTGGAAGTCCTGCTACAGGCACATATTTCTGCGATGCATGTGAACTTTTGTATTCGAGTTGACGAACAAATATGTATATACCTAGTCAGGTCATAAATTCTGTCACATGTTTAACCTAAAATAATTAAAACAAGTTTATTCACTATGTAACTATTTACATACCTAAATGAACTTAACAAAACATAGATTCTTATGACACTAAAGTTTATTCAAAATGACCTCCGTGATTTTGAATACAGGCCTTCAATCTGAGCGGCCAGTCGTCTAGCGCAGCACGAACGAGGTCCATGTCAATATCGGCGGCTGCCTTAATCAAGGATGTCTTGAGTGACTCCAAATTGGGATGACGCTTTGAGCACGCCTTTTCCTCCAAGTATTGCCATATTTTGTAATCTAACGGATTCAAATCTGGACTGGAGGAGGGCCAGTCTTCGTGCCCGATGAAGTCGATTTCACGCGCCGCCAGCCAGTCTTGTGTGCTCTTCGCTCTATGAGCTGGCGCCGAATCTTGTTGGAATACCCAGTGCCTGTTATTGAACATGGTATGAGAAACAGGTTCCACAAGGTTCGTCAGGACTGTATTTTGATACACAACTGCATTCGTTTTTACACCTTTCTCGCAAAAATGTACCTCTGTTAAGCCCCAATAAGAAACTCCCAACCATACCATGAGCGGGGATGGAAAACGACCTCGTTGGACACGCGGAATACGGTTGCTCGCTTCTTCGCTCACTGTGTAAAGCACCGCCTCTTTGCTGTAGCTCGTCTACGGTAAAAAAATTTTCATCCGAAAAAAGAATTTCCCGATATTTTTTTCCCGCGTACCGCTTAAACAAAGCGCGGCATCTCTTCAGTCTCAGGTGCATTAGACGAGCATTCAAACAATGTCCTGTTTTTCTTCGATATGCCCGAAGCCCTAAGTCTTCATTTAACACCCTTTTACCGTGGTTCTGCTTAACCCCATCTGAAGGGCCAACAGTTTCTGCTTACGTTAGGGATTTCTTTGAATTCGAGCCTTCACAGCTTTTATCACTGCTGGAGTCCTAACAGACCGAGGGCGACCACTTCTTGACCTGTCATCTACACTAGAGTCTTCATTATCGTTTGATGGTACGATTTATCGTACCATCAAACGAATCTTTATATTCAAATTATATTCAAATTTTTCAGTATGTCAAAAACTTGAATAGGCGCGTAACCGCAACGATGCAACGCAATAACTGCAACACGGTCTTCTTTAAGCGTCCACTCCATATTTAAAAATGAATAACATTCTAAAAAGTATGTAGTTTTATTTTCATGAACAATTCGAAATTCGAATTCAATAAACTTTTTTGTGGCCAGCATTCTAAAAGAAAAGTTTTTACTGTGTGACAATACTTATGACCTGACTGTGTATATATATATGAATATTTATTTATGTTTTATTGTTTATATACAATGATAATACACGATATATGAAGAAATAATAAAATAGACACGCGACCCGATAGTCTAGTTGTCAGTAACCTTGTTTTCGAAACAAAGGCTTGCGGGTTGAAGCTACAGGCACATATTTCTGCGATGCATGTGAACTTTTGTATTCGAGTTGACGAACAAATATGTATATACCTAGTCAGGTCATAAATTCTGTCACATGCTTAACCTAAAATAATTAAAACAAGTTTTATTCACTATGTAACTATTTACATACCTAAATGAACTTAACAAAACATAGATTCTTATGACACTAAAGTTTATTCAAAATGACCTCCGTGATTTTGAATAAAGGCCTTCAATCTGCGCGGCCAGTCGTCTATCGCAGCACGAACGAGGTCCATGTCAATATCGGCGGCTGCCTTAATCAAGGATGTCTTGAGTGAATCCAAATTGGGATGAGGCTTTGAGCACGCCTTTTCACTCCAAGTATTGCCATATTTTGTAATCTAACGGATTCAAATCTGACTGGAGGAGGGCCAGTTCGTGCCCGATGAAGTCGATTTCACGCGCTGCCAGCCAGTCTTGTGTGCTCTTCGCTCTATGAGCTTGCGCCGAATCTTGTTGGAATACCCAGTGCCTGTTATTGAACATGGTATGAGAAACAGGTTCCACAAGGTTCGTCAGGACTGTATTTTGATACACAACTGCATTCGTTTTTACACCTTTCTCGCAAAAATGTACCTCTGTTAAGCCCCAATAAGAAACTCCCAACCATACCATGAGCGGGGATGGAAAACGACCTCGTTGGACACGCGGAATACGGTTGCTCGCTTCTTCACTACTGTGTGCGTACACCTTATCATTTTCTTTGTTGTAGCTCTCGTCTACGGTAAAAAAATTTTCATCCGAAAAAAGAATTTCCCGATATTTTTTTCCCGCGTACCGCTTAAACAAAGCGCGGTATCTCTTCAGTCTCAGGTGCATTAGACGAGCATTCAAACAATGTCCTGTTTTTCTTCGATATGCCCGAAGCCCTAAGTCTTCATTTAACACCCTTTTACCGTGGTTCTGCTTAACCCCATCTGAAGGGCCAACAGTTTCTGCTTACGTTAGGGATTTCTTTGAATTCGAGCCTTCACAGCTTTTATCACTGCTGGAGTCCTAACAGACCGAGGGCGACCACTTCTTGACCTGTCATCTACACTAGAGTCTTCATTGTATCGTTTGATGGTACGATTTATCGTACCATCAAACGAATCTTTATATTCAAATTATATTCAAATTTTTCAGTATGTCAAAAACTTGAATAGGCGCGTAACCGCAACGATGCAACGCAATAACTGCAACACGGTCTTCTTTAAGCGTCCACTCCATATTTAAAAATGAATAACATTCTAAAAAGTATGTAGTTTTATTTTCATGAACAATTCGAAATTCGAATTCAATAAACTTTTTTGTGGCCAGCATTCTAAAAGAAAAGTTTTTACTGTGTGACAATACTTATGACCTGACTGTGTATATATATGAATATTTATTTATGTATATATGTTAGCTTGGACATTAAGATGGCGATATGCTTATCACTTGTCATGTTGTTCCAAATAAGTATCCATAAAAGATGGGCGGAAAAGACTTAACTGTCTAGAGCTCTGTCTAATCTCTAATTGAAAGAATGCGTGATAATGACTATAATAGTAAGACTATATATGTATATACATGATAACAGTTATGATAGCCGAGTGGTTGGGTGATCGGAATTCGAGTCAAGAGACCCGAGTTCGATTCTAAAGGCTCGGAAAAATGGGTTTTTTCACAAACTTATGTACGATTTATAACTTTGGCTCCGACATATAGACGGCGTTGGGCTCACAACCTATCACTTAATCCCATAAATGCCTTCAATGGAAGGTGGGTCGAAAGGACTTAATTGTCTAGACCTCTATCTACCACTATATTCTAAAGCGTGAAGATATATAATTACACGTAATAAAATTTTATGCGGACCTTCGGCAGCCGCAGAACCATAAGGATAGATCTGTTGCAGACCACAAGACCGCCACCATTTTGATCTCCATATCTTTTTTTTATAGAAGAGGGAGGCAAACGAGCAGGTGGCTCACGTGATGGTAAGTGATTACCGCCGCCCATGAACCACCGCAATACCAGAGGCATAGCAGATGCGTTGCTGGCCTTTGAGAAAGGTGTGGGCTTCCAGTTACCTGCCTAATATATAGCCTTTAATCTTCCCAGGTGTAACGCCAACCTGTTTCGGTGCGCATACGGCGCATGCGTGAACGGCGATGCCGCTTGTAATGGTAAAGTGGAGTGCGCTGACTCCTCTGATGAGTTAATACCGAAATGTCGGCATGAAGACGCTACGGTAACGTGAGTATCTCATGGATATGTTTATTTGTACCTGACAACCCGAGTTCGAGCCCCAGGTGGCAGGCTCGTACCAATGGGTTTTTCGAGAACCTATGTACGAATTACATCGTTGGCTTGGACGCAAAGACGGCGACGGGCCCACCACCTGTCACGTTGTCCCGAAAATATCTTCGATGGAAGGTGGGTCGAAGGGACTCAATTGTCTAGACTAGACCTCTATCTACCCCTGTATTGGGAATTGCGTGAAGATATTTATTTTTATTTTACATAACATTTAATATACACAACAGTCTATATCTATGTACAATTAACACAGCGGTCGGTACACCTGCCGGAACGGCGCCACGATATCCGGTACGAGGCGTTGCGACGGTGTACCGGACTGTCCGGACGGGTCCGACGAAACCGTAAGCTCGTGCGGCGCAATGACGTGCGCGCCACATCTATTTCAATGCGCTTACGGAGCCTGCGTGAAGAGGGGAGCCGATTGTGATGGTGTGAGTAGATATTATAAGAATTTGTAGATAAATATATACATAAATATGGACAACATCACATACGTTGCTCTGATCCCAAATTAAGCTGCTGTGGAATCGGAAACAACGGAGGCACCACAAACACCCTTAACAGGTTTCAGAAATTTATGAAAGAAAATCTTTATAAGAAGGGTTATTATATATATAAGAAAATTTAATGTATGTGCATAAAAACATTAATAATTTTAGCAGGACTTCTGATGTACATAATGTAAATACTAAGAACAAACACAAGCTTGTAACATCGGTTACTACACTCCATATAAAGTAAGTAACGCGTTCATAGGGCCAGGTTCATAATGTTTAAAGCTTGTCTATTAATAGGTTTCAGAAATTTATGAAAGAAAATCTTTATAAGAAGGGTTATTATAATATAAATGAATATGTTAATGACGGAAACCCCTGGGAATGAGGTGATTGCTCACAAGCTATTTCTAGAAAATATCACATCACATTGGTATAATACATTACATTGTAAAAAAATATTGACCAAAAAAGAGGATACCAACGGAGTTGTTGCCTGTTTTCTTGCTTTCGTCTTCTCCGTTAGAGCAACCTTATTACGAAACGGTGGCAGATTAAAAATGACGATCGATAAACGAATGTACATCCTTATGTCGACAAATAAATGATTTCATTTAATTAAGTGAACATTTACTGAAGGCTTGATTTGATTTTGATTACTTTAGTAATGCTCGTGTTAAAGATATGTATGTTTGTTAAAGTATACTGAATATCTACATTTGACGAACTTCATGGAAAAGTGGCATTGGGTTTCCATAGTGTCACCAGCGCTGTGGTCTCGAGTTCGATTCCCATTCATGTTATTGCACAAAACCACTTTTCTACATATTGTCGGTGTGGGTGTTTGTGTTACCTTCGTTGTTTCCGATTCCATAACAAAAGTGTGTTACTTACTTTAGGATAAGGGCAATGTATGTGATGTTGTCTCTATCTATATATGTATTTATTTATTTTTTTATTTATTTCTTTCCTTTGATTGATAATTGCAAGAGTATCAGACGCGTCGCAATTTGTCAGATGCTCATCAATAAAAACATACGTAGTCTGATGATGAATATAAATTGAGGAATTTTCTCAATTTTTCTTGGGATCCCACAATCATATTATCACTTGGTAATGACAAGTCCCAACTGAAAGTTACTCCTGAAAGAAGAAATCGGTTGACATATAATATAGTTATAAGGTAGCAAAAATAAAAAAAAAGTTGTCAAAATTATCATTTTTCCAAGTCGATTTAAAACATCGCTACCAAAAAAAAATACCAAATAAAGTAAGCTATAGTGGTAGAAACGGACTTTCCAAAAGCGACATCGATGAGGGCTAAAATTTCAATTATATTATTACCCCGGGTTCGATTCATGGTCGGGTCAATGTAGAAAAATATCTTCTACATTATTTTGTGGTTTGTGGGCCGCCGGTTACCTGCACTCACCAGACGAAACGCAGAAGTTTGTTAAACTTCTACTTCACGCCGGTATTCTATGAGGTCGTGGTACTTCCCCGGTCGAGCCGGCCCATGCATGCAACAACAAAAGCTGATGCATGGCTCTACCACTGTTGAAAGTTTGCTGCATAACTTTAGACGTCGTTTAGATTTTGCTGTCAAATTTGAAAAACGAAAATTGCTTAGCATACTTTGTTTTTCATTTTTTCCTAGAAAGGAGCAATGGCAGTGTTAGCCGTCGAATTTAAAAAGCGAACTGGTTGAACTGATACTTTATTTTTTTTTTCAGGAAGGAGCAATGGCAGTGTTAGCCGTCGAATTTAAAAAGCGAACTGGTTGAACTGATACTTTATTTTTTTTTTCAGGAAGGAGCAATGGCAGTGTTAGCCGTCGAATTTAAAAAGCGAACTGGTTGAACTGATACTTTATTTTTTTTTTCAGGAAGGAGCAATGGCAGTGTTAGCCGTCGAATTTAAAAAGCGAACTGGTTGAACTGATACTTTATTTTTTTTTTCAGGAAGGAGCAATGGCAGTGTTAGCCGTCGAATTTAAAAAGCGAACTGGTTGAACTGATACTTTATTTTTTTTTTCAGGAAGGAGCAATGGCAGTGTTAGCCGTCGAATTTAAAAAGCGAACTGGTTGAACTGATACTTTATTTTTTTTTTCAGGAAGGAGCAATGGCAGTGTTAGCCGTCGAATTTAAAAAGCGAACTGGTTGAACTGATACTTTATTTTTTTTTTTTTTTTTTTTTTTTTTTTTTTTTTTTTTTTTTTTTTTTTCAGGAAGGAGCAATGGCAGTGTTAGCCGTCGAATTTAAAAAGCGAACTGGTTGAACTGATACTTTATTTTTTTTTTTTTTTTTTTTCAGAAATTATGTACGATTTGTTTTGTCGTAACCGTAACCGCAACCTCCCAAAACAATGTCGTAAGTGAAAGGAGAATCGAAAGAACATAATTTTCCTGACCCCAATATCGAAAATGACGTGAAAAATTTTTTATAGAAGAGGGACGCAAACGAGCACACGTGATGGTAAATGATTACCACTGCCCATAAACATCTGCGATACCGGAGGATTAGCAGATGCGTTGCCGGCCTTTGAGAAAGGTGTGGGCCTCCGGTTACCTGCACTCACCAGACGAAACGCAGAAGTTTGTTAGACTACTATTTCACGCCGGTATTCTGTGAATCTTTATATTCAAATTATATTCAAATTATATTCAAATTATATTCAAATTATATTCAAATTATATTCAAATTATATTCAAATTATATTCAAATTATATTCAAATTATATTCAAATTATATTCAAATTATATTCAAATTATATTCAAATTATATTCAAATTATATTCAAATTATATTCAAATTATATTCAAATTATATTCAAATTATATTCAAATTATATTCAAATTATATTCAAATTATATTCAAATTATATTCAAATTATATTCAAATTATATTCAAATTATATTCAAATTATATTCAAATTATATTCAAATTATATTCAAATTATATTCAAATTATATTCAAATTATATTCAAATTATATTCAAATTATATTCAAATTATATTCAAATTATATTCAAATTATATTCAAATTATATTCAAATTATATTCAAATTATATTCAAATTATATTCAAATTATATTCAAATTATATTCAAATTATATTCAAATTATATTCAAATTATATTCAAATTATATTCAAATTATATTCAAATTATATTCAAATTATATTCAAATTATATTCAAATTATATTCAAATTATATTCAAATTATATTCAAATTATATTCAAATTATATTCAAATTATATTCAAATTATATTCAAATTATATTCAAATTATATTCAAATTATATTCAAATTATATTCAAATTATATTCAAATTATATTCAAATTATATTCAAATTATATTCAAATTATATTCAAATTATATTCAAATTATATTCAAATTATATTCAAATTATATTCAAATTATATTCAAATTATATTCAAATTATATTCAAATTATATTCAAATTATATTCAAATTATATTCAAATTATATTCAAATTATATTCAAATTATATTCAAATTATATTCAAATTATATTCAAATTATATTCAAATTATATTCAAATTATATTCAAATTATATTCAAATTATATTCAAATTATATTCAAATTATATTCAAATTATATTCAAATTATATTCAAATTATATTCAAATTATATTCAAATTATATTCAAATTATATTCAAATTTTTCAGTATGTCAAAAACTTGAATAGGCGCGTAACCGCAACGATGCAACGCAATAACTGCAACACGGTCTTCTTTAAGCGTCCACTCCATATTTAAAAAATGAATAACATTCTAAAAGTATGTAGTTTTATTTTCATGAACAATCTGAAATTGAATTCAATAAACTTTTTGTGGCCAGCATTCTAAAAGAAAAGTTTTACTGTGTGACAATACTTATGACCTGACTGTGTATATATATAAATATTTATTTATGTATATATGTTAGCTTGACATTAAGATGGCGATATGTTTATCACTTGTCACGTTGTTCCAAATAAGTATCCATAAAAGATGGGCGGAAAAGACTTGACTGTCTAGAGCTCTGTCTAATCTCTAATTGAAAGAATGCGTGATAATGACTATAATAGTAAGACTATATATGTATATGCATGATAACAGTTATGATAGCCGAGTGGTTGGGTGATCGGAATTGAGTCAAGAGACCCGAGTTCGATTCTAAAGGCTCGGAAAATGGGTTTTTCACAAACTTATGTACGATTTATAACTTTGGTCTGACATATAGACGGCGTTGGGCCCACAACCTATCACTTAATCCCATAAATGCCTTCAATGGAAGGTGGGTCGAAAGGACTTAATTGTCTAGACCTCTATCTACCACTATATTCTAAAGCGTGAAGATATATAATTACACGTAATAAAATTTTATGCGGACCTTCGGCAGCCGCAGAACCATAAGGATAGATCTGTTGCAGACCACAAGACCGCCACCATTTTGTTCTCCATATCTTTTTTTTTATAGAAGAGGGAGGCAAACGAGCAGGTGGCTCACGTGATGGTAAGTGATTACCGCCGCCCATGAACCACCGCAATACCAGAGGCATAGCAGATGCGTTGCTGGCCTTTGAGAAAGGTGTGGGCTTCCAGTTACCTGCCTAATATATAGCCTTTAATCTTCCCAGGTGTAACGCCAACCTGTTTCGGTGCGCATACGGCGCATGCGTGAACGGCGATGCCGCTTGTAATGGTAAAGTGGAGTGCGCTGACTCCTCTGATGAGTTAATACCGAAATGTCGGCATGAAGACGCTACGGTAACGTGAGTATCTCATGGATATGTTTATTTGTACCTGACAACCCGAGTTCGAGCCCCAGGTGGCAGGCTCGTACCAATGGGTTTTTCGAGAACCTATGTACGAATTACATCGTTGGCTTGGACGCAAAGACGGCGACGGGCCCACCACCTGTCACGTTGTCCCGAAAATATCTTCGATGGAAGGTGGGTCGAAGGGACTCAATTGTCTAGACTAGACCTCTATCTACCCCTGTATTGGGAATTGCGTGAAGATATATAATTACACGTAATAAAATTTTATGCGGACCTTCGGCAGCCGCAGAACCATAAGGATAGATCTGTTGCAGACCACAAGACCGCCACCATTTTGTTCTCCATATCTTTTTTTTTATAGAAGAGGGAGGCAAACGAGCAGGTGGCTCACGTGATGGTAAGTGATTACCGCCGCCCATGAACCACCGCAATACCAGAGGCATAGCAGATGCGTTGCTGGCCTTTGAGAAAGGTGTGGGCTTCCAGTTACCTGCCTAATATATAGCCTTTAATCTTCCCAGGTGTAACGCCAACCTGTTTCGGTGCGCATACGGCGCATGCGTGAACGGCGATGCCGCTTGTAATGGTAAAGTGGAGTGCGCTGACTCCTCTGATGAGTTAATACCGAAATGTCGGCATGAAGACGCTACGGTAATGTGAGTATCTCATGGATATGTTTATTTGTACCTGACAACCCGAGTTCGAGCCCCAGGTGGCAGGCTCGTACCAATGGGTTTTTCGAGAACCTCTGAACGATACGTTAGTTTCTTATTACTTATACATAGAACCATATCATAGCAAACTTATACTTAATTGAGTATAGTTTTTACATAAAAAACAAATGGTCCATATAATAAAATATCATTACGACGAAAGGTACTGTTTTTCTGCAAAATAAAAACACCATAAATTAAACAGAAATCTGCGTATTGAAAAAGCAAATTGTTCATAAGCGACATCTACAGGATTATATCAATAATAATATGTTATAACAACATAACTTCATGAATTTCATGACTTTTAAATCGTTTCGCTAGATGTCGCTTCAAAGTAACATAAAATACAAAACATCTATAGGCTCACTTGAAAACCGAATAGTTGGCGTGGCGACGCATGCCACGAAACTATGCAAAGGTATACTAATTTACACCCTATTACCTGAGAATTAAGGTTTATAATTACACACTGAAATACCTTTTAAATTAGTGTACTATTGTTCATTGGATTAATCATTTTAAGATTTATCAATTTTGAGAAAATCTAAATACTCAGGAGCGCTCTTGTGCTCTTGTTAGAATATCATAAAATATTATTAAGATTAACAGCTGTTTTAAAAAATGCTCCGAACTCTGAACGATACGTTAGTTTCTTATTACTTATACATAGAACCATATCATAGCAAACTTATACTTAATTGAGTATAGTTTTTACATAAAAACAAATGGTCCATATAATAAAATATCATTACGACGAAAGGTACTGTTTTTCTGCAAAATAAAAAAAGTTGTCAAAATTATCATTTTTCCAAGTCGATTTAAAACATCGCTACCAAAAAAAATACCAAATAAAGTAAGCTATAGTATTAGAAACGGACTTTCCAAAAGCGACATCGATGAGGGCTAAAATTTCAATTATATTATTACCCCGGGTTCGATTCATGGTCGGGTCAATGTAGAAAAATATCTTCTACATTATTTTGTGGTTTGTGGGCCTCCGGTTACCTGCACTCACCAGACGAAACGCAGAAGTTTGTTAGACTACTATTTCACGCCGGTATTCTGTGAGGTCGTGGTACTTCCCCGGTCGAGCCGGCCCATTCATGCAACAACAAAAGCTGTTGCGTGGCTCTACCACTGTTGTGGTTGTGGTACCTTTTGTGGTAACACTAGTGCTTCAGCTGCTTTCTATGGGATCAGAGCAATGTCACATACATTGCCCTATTATGTATGTATGTATTTATATATCCCTTGTGAACTGAGCGTATTTTTTTATTACAGGCAGTGGACTGTGCAGATGGATCCGACGAGTCAGCAGAACTTTGCGGCGGTACTTCTGATGTCACAGTTCGACCTACTTTTAGGTAGGAGATGGACCGCTTTTTTTAAAAAAAATGGAGAAGGTCTTGTTTTTGCGAACTGGTGTAGTTTTTAAACGACGGAAAACACGAAGGAGTTTCTAAAGTCAATATGTACATATATTTGTTTATTTACTTATGACGATTGATTATACTTTATTTTTTGATGTGAAACATCTATAGCCGCACGTAAAACCGATTTCTGGCGTGGCGTCGCATGCCACGAAACTATGCAAAGGTATACTAATTTACACCCTATTACCTGAGAATTAAGGTTTATAATTAAACACTGAAATACCTTTTTAAATTAGTGTACTATTGTTCATTGGATTAATCATTTTAAGATTTATCAATTTTTGAGAAAATCAAAATACTCAGGAGCGCTCTTGTGCTCTTGTTAGAATATCATAAAATATTATTAAGATTAACAGCTGTTTTAAAAAATGCTCCGAACTCTGAACGATACGTTAGTTTCTTATTACTTATACATAGAACCATATCATAGCAAACTCATAGAAAATATTAAAGCAAACTTATAGATTTTGAAGTTGGAAAATTTTATACTTAATTGAGTATAGTTTTTACATAAAAAACAAATGGTCCATATAATAAAATATCATTACGACGAAAGGTACTGTTTTTCTGCAAAATAAAAAAACACCATAAATTAAACAGAAATCTGCGTATTGAAAAAGCAAATTGTTCATAAGCGACATCTACAGGATTATATCAATAATAATATGTTATAACAACATAACTTCATGAATTTCATGACTTTTAAATCGTTTCGCTAGATGTCGCTTCAAAGTAACATAAAATACAAAACATCTATAGGCTCACTTGAAAACCGAATAGTTGGCGTGGCGACGCTTGCCGTTATATCAAATGTAAATAAATGTTTATTAAATAAAGTTACCATTTTCTGTAAGAAATTCGTAATACTTCTTCATTAGGCTATATTTAAAAAAAAATACCTATATTATATAATACATATATTTAACTCCCGTAATAATATTATCTTTTATGCATATTACTTGTACACACACGATGTTTCACATCTGCCAGGAGTCCCATGACGGCTCACATTTTTTTTTTAAATATTTATGCACATAAATTAACTAATTACAATATAATTATCCATATAAGAGTCACGATAGCCGATGGGTCTGTATTTCGAGTCGAGAGACCCGAGTTCGACTCCAGGTGTAAGGCTCGTACCAATGGGTTTTTCGAAAACTTATATACGATTTATAACGTTGGTTGGACATAAAGACGGCAACAGGCTCACGTCGTCCTTAAAATGTCTTCGGTGAAACGTAAGTCGAAAGGACTTAATTGTCTATACCCCTGTCTGCCTCTGTATTGGGAAACACGTGAAGATAGTCATTATAATATCTTTTGTTCAATAGATGCTTTGTTATCAATTAACTAAACATTTGTCAAGTAGTATACTATCTGTTCTAAGACATTGTTTTTGCTGCTAAATAAACTATTTTCAATTTTCAATTTTCAATTTTCAATATTATTTGTTAAGTAAGATCTGTTATGGTTCAATCAATATAAGATATTTTGACTACCCGAAAACATAGGTGATAGTTAGACCTCTGGCTAATTAAAAATTAATAATATTTGAAAAATAAAAGTCACGATAGCCGAGTGGTTCGGTGGTCGGAATTTCGAGTCGAGAGACCCGCGTTCGATCAATCGACCAGGTGCCAACATATCAATGGTTTTTTTTTTTTCAAAAACTTATGACCATTTATAACGTTGGGTTGGACATAAAGACGGCAACAGGCTCACGTCGTCCTTAAAATGTCTTCGGTGAAACGTAAGTCGAAAGGACTTAATTGTCTATACCCCTGTCTGCCTCTGTATTGGGAAACACGTGAAGATAGTCATTATAATATCTTTTTGTTCAATAGATGCTTTGTTATCAATTAACTAAACATTTGTCAAGTAGTATACTATCTGTTCTAAGACATTGTTTTTGCTGCTAAATAAACTATTTTCAATTTTTCAATTTTCAATATT
Organism: Sericinus montela; assembly: GCA_029286605.1. Lineage (NCBI taxonomy): Eukaryota > Metazoa > Arthropoda > Insecta > Lepidoptera > Papilionidae > Sericinus > Sericinus montela. The sequence continues at coordinate 29,746 of JAGSMR010000777.1, read as the reverse complement.
ATTTGTTAAGTAAGATCTGTTATGGTTCAATCAATATAAGATATTTTGACTACCCGAAAACATAGGTGATAGTTAGACCTCTGGCTAATTAAAAATTAATAATATTTGAAAAATAAAAGTCACGATAGCCGATGGGTCTGTATTTCGAGTCGAGAGACCCGAGTTCGACTCCAGGTGTAAGGCTCGTACCAATGGGTTTTTCGAAAACTTATATACGATTTATATAGTTGGCGTGGACATAAAGACGGCGACGGGATCACCACCTGTCACGTTAACCCGAGAATATCTTCGGTGGAAGGTGGATCAAAGGAACTTAATAGTCTAGACTAGACCTCTATCTACCCTAGCATTGGGAAGTGATTATATTTATAGTGAAGATATTTATATTTATTTACTTTATTTTATACGTTATGTACGTGTATGTAATATGATAATATACATAGATAGAGACATTGCTCTGATCCCAAAGTAAGCAGCTTAATCACTTGTTATGGAATCAGTAACAACGAAGGTACCACAAACACGCAGACCCGAGGAAATATAGAAAAAGGGTTTTTCTACATTGACCCGACCGGGAATCGAACCCGGCACCACAGAGCTAGTCACACCATGAAAACCGATACGCCGCTCGTCCACGGAGTTTGTCAAACGTAAACATCTTTACGTTTTTGTTACAGGCCAATAGACCGGGATCCGTCTGGTCCCAGCTGCATATTACCAATGTATCCCGAACACGGTACCTACCAAGTGCGCGGGGTAGTCAGTTCTTTCCCCGGGCAGGTCCTGACCAATCCAACTCTTAAAGTCAGCTGCGAGGCAGGATACCAGCTGAGCGGTAGCAGCGAGCTGTTCTGTACTAATGGAGTATGGAACGCCCAGCTTCCGAAGTGTATACGTAAGTGAGATGCAATAGTCACGATAGTTCAGTGGTTTGGGTGATCGGATTACGAGTCGAGAGACCCGCGTTCGATCAATCGACCAGGTGCCAACATATCAATGGTTTTTTTTTTTTCAAAAACTTATGACCATTTATAACGTTGGGTTGGACATAAAGACGGCAACAGGCTCACGTCGTCCTTAAAATGTCTTCGGTGAAACGTAAGTCGAAAGGACTTAATTGTCTATACCCCTGTCTGCCTCTGTATTGGGAAACACGTGAAGATAGTCATTATAATATCTTTTTGTTCAATAGATGCTTTGTTATCAATTAACTAAACATTTGTCAAGTAGTATACTATCTGTTCTAAGACATTGTTTTTGCTGCTAAATAAACTATTTTCAATTTTTCAATTTTCAATATTATTTGTTAAGTAAGATCTGTTATGGTTCAATCAATATAAGATATTTTGACTACCCGAAAACATAGGTGATAGTTAGACCTCTGGCTAATTAAAAATTAATAATATTTGAAAAATAAAAGTCACGATAGCCGAGTGGTTCGGTGGTCGGAATTTCGAGTCGAGAGACCCGAGTTCGATCCCCAAGTGGCAGGCTCGTACCAATGAGTTTTTCAAAAAACTTATGTACGAATTACATCGTTGGCTTGGACATAAAGGCGGCGACAGGCTCACCACCTGTCACGTTGTCCCGAAAATATCTTCGGTGGAAGGTGGGTCAAAGGGACTTAATTGTCTAGACTAGACCTCTATCTACCCCTGTATTGGGAATTGCGTGAAAATAAAAGTAGCCTATGTTACTCCTTATAATATTAGCTATCTGTCAGTGAAAGTTCTGTTAAAATGCCGTTTCAGAGATTAGCTGGAAAAAAAACACAGACAGACAGACAAAAAAAAAGAAATGGTATTTTGGTGTATGTACCGCATATATTTACATGTAGTACAAAACGGTTATATCAATATTACAAACAGACACTCCAATGTTATTTATATGTATAGATTGTGTTTGTCTATATAAATGTAGTATATATGTAAATAATTATAAGTAATAAAGCGGCAACAGACCAATGGTTCAGAATGTGGACTGCAAAACATTACGTCACAGGTTCGGACCCGCCATCGACTATTGTCGTAAGCCAACTCTAGGCACAAACATTGCAGCTAAGTTGGAGTGGTTAACAGGAATCCTAGTAATATTATTTGGCATTGCTAGTATTCTTTAAAAAAAAGTATATATAAGACAGCGACAGGCTCACCACCTGTCTCGTTGTCCCAAATATACTTCAGTGAGAGTTGAGAGGACTTCATAGTTTATTTCTTTGTCTGCCGCAATTAAAAACTATTTTAAAGATTGATACTGGCTCCTTTTTTCTTATATGTCACTGGTAGGCGTAAGGGTTTGGTTGTAAATAAATACGTATAAAGATAGGAACAACATCACATACATTGCTCCGATCCCAATGTAAGATGCACTTGTGGTATGGGAATCAGAAACAACGAAGGCACCACAAACATCCAGACCCGAGAAAATGTAGAAAAAGTGGTTTTTCTACATTGACCCGACCGGGAATCGGACCCGGGACCTCGAGATCGCGACACCTTGAATACCGGTGTTAACGCCACTCGTCCGCGGAGGTCGGAGGTTGTACCAAGCTAAAACTATTTTTATCGTTAGTTCACTATCTGTTACGTCTTCTCACTTAAGTCTTGGAAACTCTGGGTCGAAAACACGAAACTGTGTAGAACTCTGACTAACCATTTTTATGAATTTAGTCGTGAGCTTGGTCGTTTTTCTTTCATACAAATATTTACTTTTTTATTCTTTTATTATTATACTTATTCACTGCCAAAGTATTTAGGCGCGAAATCGAACATTAGAATTTCGAATTATAAGTTTTTTTTTTTTTGTTTATCTTGTGGCAGAGGGCAGAGGAAAATGCAAACTAGTGCCGAATCATAGCGTTACATACGAATGCACGGCGGTATACGGCGGCGATACGAAGATCACGTGGCCCTGCAAAGAATTCGAGATGGACGGCACCACTGCCATCCCCAGATGCAAGGACAACTACCGCTACACGGGGATAGCACCCAACGCGAGATGTGTTACCGGCCAATGGGAGAACCTCATCACCTGTTCCCCAGGTGAGTGTTTTTTTTTTAGTGCTCCAAATCCTTAGTTTCCAAAGTTATCCAGTTGGACTCACCCGGGAGGCTACGGAGGCTTGGACAAAACGTAAAAACAAAAAGATGGAATTTTTTACTTTTTGATGTGAAACTTTTTAGAATCGTTGTTATTTCAAACCGGTTGCAACGGAAAAAGCGACAGGTAAAAGACACAACACGATGACGCCGTAAAAGAATGAGACAGAAACATACATACTATTTTATAAATAAACTTTGTAATTATTCTACACTTGTTATAATTTAAGTTAAATTAAGTTTAAATTATATGTCATTCTTTTGTTGATTTACTGAAGTTTCACTTCTATCGTGTGTGAATCGCACACATCAATTTTTTTTAATTATATTTACTACTCTTTATAGGCAGTTTTCTCAATGACGTAAGCGAGAATTTATTGGCTCCATGTGCTGTGAGTGAATATAAAAAAAAATAAAGTTGACAAAGCAAAATTTCAGCCAGCATTAATTTTTTAACATTTATTAAGTACAGTGTAATTTTATTGATTTTAAAGCATATGAGTTACGAGTATACTGGACTTCTTGTTATTGAGTTAGAGAGAAAACATGTTTTAAATTTTCATCCGACACGAGCGGGTATCGAACACGCGGCCTTTGTCGTACCATGGTAATGCTATTACGAATCAGTTGGAATTTAAAAAAATGTCTTTAGTTTAATAATAATTGATTAATAAATCAAAGAGTCACGATAGCCGAGTGGTTGGGTGGTCGGAGTAACGTAAGACCCTAATTCGATCCCCAGATGGCAGGCTCGCACCAAAGGGGTTTTAAAAAACTTATCTACGAATTTACCGTTGGCTTGCACATTGAGACGGCGACGGGTCACCTCCTATGAAGTTTCAACCGATTAATAGATTTCGAAAAAGGAAAAATGTAGGAATGGATTGATTTACAAATAAAAATAAATATCTACACGCTATTCTCAATACAGGGGTAGACCGGGGTCTAGACAATTAAGTCGTTTCGACCCACCTACCACCGAAGATATTTTTGGGACAATGTGACAGGTGGTGAGCTCGTCATCGTCATGACTAAGCCAGCGATATGATTCGTACAAAAGTAAAACTTATACGTAACAAAAATAAACATTTAACATAATATCTTTCACTGTTTGTTGAAAATAAAACGTATGTGAGTTATTATAATATTCTACGACTTCCATGGACATGGTGTCGCCAGCTCTAAGGTCCGGGTTTGATTCCCGGTTGGGTGAATGGAGAAAACACTTTTTCTACATTTTCTCGGGTCTAGGTGTGTATTGTAACTTCGTTGTTTCTGATTCCATAATACAACTGCTAAACCTGCTTACTTTGGGATCAGAGCAATGTATGTGATGTTGTCCCTATGTATGTATGTATTTATTAATATTATTATGTACTTTTATAATCCTTATTACTAAGTCATTATTGCAAAATACTTAGTACATTCCATACTTTTATGCCGAATGCAAAGGTGCAATTAATTTTTAATGTTTCATACTTTATTACGATTATCAGTCATGAAATATGAGAGAGATTTGGGTGAACGCCTTCAATCCAATTTTACCGAAGATATTTATTCAGACAACGCGACAGGTGGTAAGCCTGTCGCGGTCTCTATGTCCAAGACAACGATACAAATCGTGAATAAGTTTTGAAAAAACCCATTGGAACAAGCTTTCCACGAGGGAATCGAACTCCACTCCGCCGTCTTGACTAAAAAACTATCTAATAACGTACATTTATACTTAAATAGCTAGTAAATAAAAAAAACACATTTTTAAAAGTATCCCAAATTACTCCTTTTGACAAGCTAACTGACTGCCAGTGAAAGTCCCGTTAAAATCGGTCTACCCGTTTCAAAGATTACCCGTAACAAACAGATAGACCGCCAAAAATCTTAAAAATAGATTTTTATATGTATATACGGTATATTATGTACTTCCATATGCATCAAGAAAAAATAATTAAATATCTTCACGCAGTTCCCAATAAAGGGGTAGACATAGGTCAAGTCTAGACAATTCAGTCCCTTTGACCCACCTTCCACCGAAGATATTTTCAGGACAACGTGACTAGTGGCGAGCCCGTCGCCGTAAGAAAGGTCTCAATTTGTAAATACAAACAGAAACTTCTTCACGCCATTCCCAATACAGGGTCTGATAACAGACAACATATTATTATTATTGTTATTATAATACTTACATATCTCTTTGGCTTCTTTCAAAGTCTAGGTATCTGAGTACTCTTGAACGTCTCATCTTAATATACCTCAATGTTTACTTTTACCTTTAGTTAGTTGGTCAATAAATAATAAAAGTCACGATAGCCGTGATTGTTTGGGTGATTCGACGCGAGAAACCCGAATTCGATTCCCAGGTGGTAGTGGTATTTTGTTAGCTTGGACATAAAAGTTGTCTCAAAAATGTTTTCGGTAAAAGTTGGGTCGACAGGACTTAATTGTCTGTGCCTTTGTCTACCCCAATATTGGAAATGGCATGAAGATATGAACGAAAAGTCTATAATACTATAAAATGTTCCTACTTATTCAACGGCATTGTTAATTTCTGGAATTATATCAATTGATCCTTCACCTCTTTTCTCTAAAATTAAACTTTTTTAGATACTAGTACTAACGTTATTGCTAAAAAATAAAAACAAAAAAAGGCGCGAACTCATGTAAATAAATAACATTCCTTTATTTTGCTAAAGATATGAATCATTGGACGACCTTTGCGAAACAATCGCAAAGTATAAAATAACAATAACAAGGGCAAGGGGTCGAATGTTCGAGACTGCGTCTAGATATTTCGTCGCATTTATTTTATTCCGGGCATATCTGACGCGTCATAACAAAGAAGCTATCTCTTTCACACGTCACGAGAAAATTCTAGAATTGGTATGGCAATGTATGTGTTAACAAATTCCCAATATTGAGTATAATTGAGAGCAATAGTAATTACTTTTTAATTTGAGTATTGTTGATTATTTAATGTCAGTAGTCTTGATATAACTCATAAAAATACAATTACAACTGTTTTAAGAAACAACCGCGATACGTTAAAAATGTTTAAAAACTGGTTTGTAATTCAAATTATTCGGTACAAATTTCATTATATTTTTACTCACTACACTAATTACTAAAAGTCACTAAATCAATTTATTTATGTTTATTAAATAAACGAGAAATTTCTAAAATAAAAAAAAGGGGCGAAATTCAAATCCGAGTACGGCCTCAATGTTGTTCAATTTTGTTTTTAAATCGCTCATTTAATTTATGAAAAAGGTTCATAAATTTATTCATATTGTGATGAATTTTATTTTAATATTTTTTTCTTTTAATACTATGGATTCGATCGTTCCATATTCGATGATCTATAAAACTTCATAATTTATTGTAATCGTCAAATATTATTGAATATCTCATATTATTTAAATCACATGTATACTCAATCATGGCAACGAACAACAAACAACCACAAAGATGCAAGCTACTTTTTGTAAAATAATAAATTTTAACTTTACCATGTACATACATATTAGAAATATCATTATTTGTTCGAAAATAGATACAATATTTTAAATAAAAAAATAAGCGCTTTAAAAATAAATTAACACAGCCAAAACCAAAACTAAAACTGTTCAGAGCTGGACCTTACTACAGATCTAATTTATTTAATAATAATATACCAGAGTCAATTAAAATAATAACTACTGAAAACCAGTTTAAAATAAAACTAAAAAATCTACTTGTACAAAAATGTTATTATTCTATAAAAGAATACATGTTGGATATTGCACTGAAAATATATAAATAATAGTACAAAATGAAATAAAGATATTAAGGATTCATTGGTTAATTTATAATATACTGAGTAGAAAAATATATCAACAAAAATTAAATTTTTGTATACGCTTTCCGGGTTTGTACATATCTTTAAGAACTTCAAATGGGAACTTTATTTTCTCCAATGTATGTACATATTTAAGCAAATAAATAATTAAATAAATACATAAAACTTAAAACATCTGGACATTATGTCACATAGGATATTGAAAATCTGTGATATTTTAATTTATAATTGAATTGTTGTAGAATGTAAAAACATGAAACATTTACTATAGTATTCGTGTTCATTAATTCAACAAATTTAAAAAAATAATGAGAATAGATTATTGCCGGAGCTTAAAATAACTTTTTTAAAATTCTTGTAATTTACAAAACGTATAAAACTTCCCATGTATAGAGGTAAAATTTTGTATCAGGTATCCCTAGCGCCAGGATCGTTACTCGTGTGTTCCGACTCTTTCTAGCATGTTCGTTTCCATTGGTGTATGACGCATTTAGAATGTAGATTGCGTCGTGATTGGCCCAATCTCGAACCTACTCGACGGTTCTAGAATTCGATTCGTCGAATATATAAACGCCGCGTTTGGCGCGGAACGTCAGTACAATTTGAAAAGCAATACAAACAAGACGTAGAGGTTTGGAGGAGAGTTAAGTGTTAACTAATTACAAGCGATTTGTTAACTGTTTATCAAGTATAATAAGAAGTGAATTTGGAAGACAAAATGCCAGCTATTGGAATAGATCTTGGTACGACATACTCGTGCGTCGGAGTTTGGCAACATGGTAACGTGGAGATCATCGCCAACGACCAAGGGAACAGAACTACACCGTCCTACGTGGCATTCACGGACACGGAACGTCTGATTGGCGATGCGGCGAAGAACCAGGTGGCCCTCAATCCCAACAACACGGTGTTCGACGCGAAGAGATTAATCGGCCGCAAATTCGACGACCCGAAAATCCAGCAGGACATGAAGCACTGGCCGTTCAAAGTAGTCAACGACTGTGGGAAGCCCAAAATCGAGGTGGAATTCAAAGGCGAGGTCAAGAGGTTCGCGCCGGAGGAGATCAGCAGCATGGTGTTGACAAAGATGAAGGAGACTGCAGAGGCGTACCGGCAACACAGTGAGAGACGCTGTCATTACCGTGCCGGCGTACTTCAACGACTCGCAAAGACAGGCCACTAAAGACGCCGGTGCGATCGCCGGGTTGAATGTGCTGCGCATCATCAACGAGCCCACCGCAGCTGCACTAGCTTATGGTCTGGACAAGAACCTGAAAGGCGAGCGAAACGTGCTGATCTTCGACCTCGGCGGCGGCACTTTCGACGTATCCATCCTCACGATTGACGAGGGCTCCTTGTTCGAAGTGAAGGCCACGGCTGGCGACACTCACCTGGGAGGCGAGGACTTCGACAACAGACTGGTGAACCACCTCGCGGACGAGTTCAAGCGCAAGTACAAGAAGGACTTGCGTTCGAACCCGCGCGCCTTGCGCCGCCTCCGCACGGCCGCCGAGCGCGCCAAACGAACTCTCTCATCGAGCACCGAAGCCACCATCGAGATAGACGCTCTGTATGAAGGCATCGACTTCTACACGCGCGTCTCCCGCGCTCGCTTCGAGGAGCTCAACGCGGACCTGTTCCGTGGCACATTGGAGCCGGTCGAGAAAGCCCTGAAGGATGCGAAGATGGACAAGAGCCAGATACACGACGTGGTGCTCGTGGGCGGCTCCACTCGCATTCCGAAGGTGCAGAGCTTGCTGCAGAACTTCTTCTGCGGCAAGAAGCTGAACCTGTCCATCAACCCGGACGAGGCCGTCGCATATGGTGCCGCCGTCCAGGCTGCGATCCTCAGCGGCGAATCTCACTCTAAGATCCAGGACGTACTGTTGGTGGACGTGGCACCTTTGTCCTCGGCATTGAGACCGCTGGTGGAGTGATGACGAAGATCATCGAGCGCAACTCGAAGATCCCCTGCAAACAGTCTCAGACCTTCACCACGTACTCGGACAACCAGCCGGCGGTGACCATCCAAGTGTACGAAGGTGAGCGCGCGATGACGAAAGACAATAACTTACTGGGCACGTTCGACTTGACCGGCATCCCGCCGGCGCCTCGTGGCGTGCCCAAAATCGACGTCACATTCGATCTTGATGCGAACGGAATCCTGAACGTGTCTGCCAAAGAGAACAGCACCGGCCGCAGCAAGAACATCGTGATAAAGAACGACAAGGGACGTCTGTCGCAGGCCGAAATCGACCGCATGCTGTCCGAGGCCGAACAATACAAGGAGGAGGATGAGAGGCAGAGGCAGAGGGTCGCTGCTCGTAACCAGCTCGAGACTTACATCTTCAGCGTGAAGCAGGCATTGGACGACGCGGGCGACAAACTGAGCGACTCGGACAAGAGCACCGCGCGCCAGGAGTGTGATGACGCCCTTAAATGGCTTGACAATAACACCCTAGCAGACCAGGAAGAATACGAGCACAGGCTTAAGGAAGTGCAACGAGTGTGCTCGCCCGTCATGAGCAAGATGCATGGCGCGGGTGGAGGAATGCCGGGAGGTATGCCAGGAGGTATGCCGGGAGGTATGCCTGGTGGAATGCCAGGAGGCCAGCACGACGGTCCCACAGTGGAAGAAGTCGATTAATTGTCTAGTCCTTGAAAGTTCCAGTGTGAAGTGAACAAATTGTGATTGTTTGAGATCTATACAATTATGTGATATTAATTTCTAAGATTATTTAAGACTGATTATTTATTTATTTTTTCGTCAGGCGGTGATCATCTTCTGTACAAATAAATAAGTTCCTAATTTAAATATTTTGTTTTATTTATTCACAACTACAGTCTTAATATGACGCTGTTTCACATTTCACAGTGTAGTGACATACTTTGTGAAATAGATATTATCGTAGAGCAGTCTTATTCATTTTAGATACTTCATGTAAAAACATTATTCATACATAGATAGGAACAACATCACATACAACATTACATACATTGCACTGATCCCAAAGCAAGCAGCTTAAGCACTTGTTATATCGAATCTGAAACAACGTGTGAAGAAAGTGTTTTCACGGAGATGACATATTGAAAACCGGTGTGTACGCCGATCGTCCACGGAAGTCGTCAATATGTCTACAATCACATGTCGCAGTGAATCTATATTAGTTCACTAAATAGTATTATTAGTACGAGGACACAAAAGTCACGATAGCCGAGTGGTTCGGTGGTCGGAATTTTGAGTTAAGAGACGATCGTTCGATCCCCAGGTGGCAGGCTCGTACCAATGGATTTTTCAAAAACTTAAGTACGAAGTATATCGTTGACTCGGACAAAAAGACGGCGACGGGTTCACCACCTGTCTCGTCCCGAAAATATCTTCAGTGGTAGGTGGGTCGAAGGGACTTAATTGTCTAGACTAGACTACAAAAAAATACTAGACTAAAAAACTACTAGAAAAAAATACTAGACTTACAACAAATAAAAAGATTATATTAAATTAATTTGCTTATAAAATAAGATGAAATTTCTACCTGCAAAAGCTGTCATCTATATATGTAAATTAAAAACGTGTGGTTACAAAATAAAAATATATCAACCGCCCACTTATCTACTAGTGGGTATCATGAGAGGCGATTAAGGGGAAGCTACAGATGGCGGAATAACATCTCTAAAAACTAGACCAAAATTGTAAAGTATAAAGTAGACGCCTTGAATTGCATCCATAATTTAGTTTTTTTTTGTTAGGCATTTGGCATTCAGGTGTAGGCTTAGTTGTTATAAAGCTATTAACTAGAGGGCGCTTTTATTAATCATGACTCAATGTTTTCAGAAAATAAAAGATGAAATTGTTAATCCTTTTTTTTACCTTATTTTCCCAAAGTAACGTTTAAGTTATACCATATAATCAAATTTGGATAAAAAAATATTAATTAATAATAATACAAAATGAAATAAAGAAAATGATTCTTTAGTTTATTTATAAATACTTTATAGATATATCTTATATATTCTTGTATATAAAATTCCCGTGTCACAATGTTAGTTACCTTACACCTCCAAAACGGCTCAACCGATTCTCATGAAATTTTGTGCCCCCAAAATGTTAAGGGTAGTCCACCCCTATTTTTTTTATTTTGTCATGATATAACATTAAAATACATAAAACCTAAAATTATTACCCCTCTACGATCAACCCATATTTTTATATGGCAAAATAACGTTTGCGGGGTCAGCAAGTGAGTTGATCAAGCAAGTCTTCCATTTTTCAAATACGTTTAGTAGCCTATAACGTAACATTCGAACTATTCCGTGATCATTCATTTGAAGATTGCGAAGAGACTTTGTACTCTCTGCGTACTTAACGGGATGCATTTTTTTAATATATTGTGTTACCCAGTTATAAGTTTATCAGTCTGTCTGTGTTAGCATTTTCCCTGCGACATTATCGCGATGCATATGTTATTATTTAAATAAAATCAATTATAAAAGTATATTGTACTCTTATTACCCCTATAAGTGCCATAATGTTATATTTTAATCTGTTAACTTTACTCATTAAAATAATTATATTTTTTCAACACATTCTTCTCTTTCATTTCGTGATTAATTAGATATATGTATAATAAATATATTTTAAAGTTGAATAAATAATAATGCATTACTATATTTTAGGAAGTAATAAAGTTTTACAAGAGCGCCATCTAGATTTCGCAATCGTGTAACTAAACATCGCATGATTTTCAAAATCTTCCGTACAATCACCGACAGATGCAGCCACATACACTAATTTTGTTAAGGTCTATTAACCAACTTGTTATTTTTAAACACAATTTTTTTAACTTTCTGTTTTTATTTAATATCTTAATACATAAATAGATATCGTGTTTAACATTTTAATATCTTATATATAAAATTCCCGTGTCACAATGTTAGTTACCTTACTCCTCCGAAACGGTTCAACCGATTCTCATGAAATGTTGTGTGGATATTGGGTAGGTCTGAGAACCGGACAACATCTATTTTTCACCCCCCTAAATGTTAAGGGTAGTCCAACCCTATTTTTTATTTTTAAATATTTTTTTATGATAGCATTAAAAATACCCTACGATCAAGCCCTATTTTTATATGGCAAAACAACGTTTGCCAGGTCAGCTAGTACTATAAATAAAATTCTCGTGTCACAATGTTAGATACCTAACTCCTCCGAAACAGCTTTACTGATTGTTACAAAATTTTATATGCATATTCAGTAGATCTGAGAATCGGCTACTATCTACTTTTCAATCCCCTAAGTGATAAGGGTTGTTCACCCTTAACATGTTTTTTAAGTTTTGGACAAAAATGTGGCATTAATTATGCATACAACCCTAAATTTTTACCCTTCTACGATCAACCCCTATTTTTGAAGTGAAACTTCTTTAGAATCGTTGTGATTTCAAACCGTATGCAACGGAAAAAACGACAGGTAAGAGACACAGATATAAGAAAGAATGAGATAGTAATATGTATAGTATTTAATAAATAAACTTTGTAATTATCTTACCCTTGTTTCATCTCATTGTCTTGTCAATTTACTGAAGTTTCACTTCTAGCTAGTTGGGGTTGTGTAGCTAGGGGTAGCTAAAATTTTTGTGTTAATTTTTCTATAATATGGCATTAAAAATACGAGTACATACCTTAAATTTTTCCGCCTCTACGATCAACCCCTATTTTTTTATATGGCAAAAGAACGTTTGCGGGTCAGCTACTATATATCTATGTATATATATATATATATATATATATATATATATATATATATATATATATATATATATATATATATATATATATATATATATATATATATATATATATATATATATATATATATATATATATATATATATATATATATATATATATATATATATATATATATATATATATATATATATATATATATATATATATATATATATATATATATATATATATATATATATATATATAAGATATTTTCGGGACAACGTGGCAGGTGGTGAGCCCGTTGCCGTCTTTAAGTCCAAGCCAACGATATTCGTAAGTAACTTTTTGAAAAACCCCACCGAACCACTCGGCTATCGTGACTATTACACAACATCAAATGCGAACTTTAAATTCTTTTCTTCAAATATACATATTTGTGCAAAAAAATAAATAAATAAAACTTAAATATTTGGATATTTTTAATATCACACTGGATATTAAAAATATATATTTTAATAAGTAGTTGAATTTTTTTCGAATGTAAACATTTACTATATAGTCTTCGTGTTCATTTATTCAATAAACTTGGAAAAAAAGTGATAAGAACAGATCACTAGGACGTACCGGAACTTAAAACAACTTTTTTTTATCGAAAATTTCTACTTTTAATAATCTAGTATTTTATAAAACTTCCCATGTATAGAGGTAAAATTTTTTATCAGGTATCCCTAGCGCCTGGATCGTTACTCGTGTGTTCCGACTCTTTCTAGCATATTCGTTTCCATTGATGTATGACGCATTTAGAATGTAGATTGCGTCGTGATTGGCCCAATCTCGAACCTACTCGACGGTTCTAGAATTCGATTCGTCGAATATATAAACGCCGCGTTTGGCGCGGAACGTCAGTACAATTTGAAAAGCAATACAAACAAGACGAAGAGGTTTGGAGGAGAGTTAAGTGTTAACTAATTACAAGCGATTTGTTAACTGTTTATCAAGTATAATAAGAAGTGAATTTGGAAGACAAAATGCCAGCTATTGGAATAGATCTTGGTACGACATACTCGTGCGTCGGAGTTTGGCAACATGGTAACGTGGAGATCATCGCCAACGACCAAGGGAACAGAACTACACCGTCCTACGTGGCATTCACGGACACGGAACGTCTGATTGGCGATGCGGCGAAGAACCAGGTGGCCCTCAATCCCAACAACACGGTGTTCGACGCGAAGAGATTAATCGGCCGCAAATTCGACGACCCGAAAATCCAGCAGGACATGAAGCACTGGCCGTTCAAAGTAGTCAACGACTGTGGGAAGCCCAAAATCGAGGTGGAATTCAAAGGCGAGGTCAAGAGGTTCGCGCCGGAGGAGATCAGCAGCATGGTGTTGACAAAGATGAAGGAGACTGCAGAGGCGTACCTCGGCAACACAGTGAGAGACGCTGTCATTACCGTGCCGGCGTACTTCAACGACTCGCAAAGACAGGCCACTAAAGACGCCGGTGCGATCGCCGGGTTGAATGTGCTGCGCATCATCAACGAGCCCACCGCAGCTGCACTAGCTTATGGTCTGGACAAGAACCTGAAAGGCGAGCGAAACGTGCTGATCTTCGACCTCGGCGGCGGCACTTTCGACGTATCCATCCTCACGATTGACGAGGGCTCCTTGTTCGAAGTGAAGGCCACGGCTGGCGACACTCACCTGGGAGGCGAGGACTTCGACAACAGACTGGTGAACCACCTCGCGGACGAGTTCAAGCGCAAGTACAAGAAGGACTTGCGTTCGAACCCGCGCGCCTTGCGCCGCCTCCGCACGGCCGCCGAGCGCGCCAAACGAACTCTCTCATCGAGCACCGAAGCCACCATCGAGATAGACGCTCTGTATGAAGGCATCGACTTCTACACGCGCGTCTCCCGCGCTCGCTTCGAGGAGCTCAACGCGGACCTGTTCCGTGGCACATTGGAGCCGGTCGAGAAAGCCCTGAAGGATGCGAAGATGGACAAGAGCCAGATACACGACGTGGTGCTCGTGGGCGGCTCCACTCGCATTCCGAAGGTGCAGAGCTTGCTGCAGAACTTCTTCTGCGGCAAGAAGCTGAACCTGTCCATCAACCCGGACGAGGCCGTCGCATATGGTGCCGCCGTCCAGGCTGCGATCCTCAGCGGCGAATCTCACTCTAAGATCCAGGACGTACTGTTGGTGGACGTGGCACCTTTGTCCCTCGGCATTGAGACCGCTGGTGGAGTGATGACGAAGATCATCGAGCGCAACTCGAAGATCCCCTGCAAACAGTCTCAGACCTTCACCACGTACTCGGACAACCAGCCGGCGGTGACCATCCAAGTGTACGAAGGTGAGCGCGCGATGACGAAAGACAATAACTTGCTGGGCACGTTCGACTTGACCGGCATCCCGCCGGCGCCTCGTGGCGTGCCCAAAATCGACGTCACATTCGATCTTGATGCGAACGGAATCCTGAACGTGTCTGCCAAAGAGAACAGCACCGGCCGCAGCAAGAACATCGTGATAAAGAACGACAAGGGACGTCTGTCGCAGGCCGAAATCGACCGCATGCTGTCCGAGGCCGAACAATACAAGGAGGAGGATGAGAGGCAGAGGCAGAGGGTCGCTGCTCGTAACCAGCTCGAGACTTACATCTTCAGCGTGAAGCAGGCATTGGACGACGCGGGCGACAAACTGAGCGACTCGGACAAGAGCACCGCGCGCCAGGAGTGTGATGACGCCCTTAAATGGCTTGACAATAACACCCTAGCAGACCAGGAAGAATACGAGCACAGGCTTAAGGAAGTGCAACGAGTGTGCTCGCCCGTCATGAGCAAGATGCATGGCGCGGGTGGAGGAATGCCGGGAGGTATGCCAGGAGGTATGCCGGGAGGTATGCCGGGAGGTATGCCAGGAGGCCAGCACGACGGTCCCACAGTGGAAGAAGTCGATTAATTGTCTAGTCCTTGAAAGTTCCAGTGTGAAGTGAACAAATTGTGATTGTTTGAGATCTATACAATTATGTGATATTAATTTCTAAGATTATTTAAGACTGATTATTTATTTATTTTTTCGTCAGGCGGTGATCATCTTCTGTACAAATAAATAAGGTCCTAATTTAAATATTTTGTTTTATTTATTCACAACTACAGTCTTAATATGACGCTGTTTCACATTTCACAGTGTAGTGACATACTTTGTGAAATAGATATTATCGTAGAGCAGTCTTATTCATTTTAGATACTTCATGTAAAAACATTATTCATACATAGATAGGAACAACATCACATACAACGTTACATACATTGCACTGATCCCAAAGCAAGCAGCTTAAGCACTTGTTATATCGAATCTGAAACAACGTGAGAAGAAAGTGTTTTCACGGAGATGACATATTGAAAACCGGTGTGTACGCCGATCGTCCACGGAAGTCGTCAATATGTCTACAATCACATGTCGCTGTGAATCTATATTAGTTCACTAAATAGTATTATTAGTTCGTACTAATCGAACTCGGGTCTCTTTACTCGAATTCCGATCATCCAATCGTTATTTGTAAGATCAGGTTAGATTGTTTAAATTTGTAACTTATTTTGTGTATCACAGAATGCGGTACAGTGGTTCCAAAAGGCGAAAGCCTGATGATTGGCGGCCACGAGGCTAAAAAAGGCGAGCTGTCGTGGCACGCTGGGATCTACCAGAAATCAAAGGGATATGACCAGATTTGCGGAGGATCGATTATTAACAAAAGAGTTATTGTATCAGGTAAATATAATAATATACACACAATTATAAATATTATATATACAGAGACAACGTTATACACATTGATCTGATGCAAAGTAAGCAGCTAAAGCACTGATGCATGTAATCGGAAATAACGAAGATACCACATACATATAGGCCCGAAAATGTGTAGAAAACTTTTTCTCTGCATTGGTCACGGGCCAAAAGCAGAGAAAAAGTGTTCTACACATTTTGTGTAGAACCTGTGTAGTGTGGTCATATTTATTACGCTTTAGATTCTGCCCGCGGAATCTCTTCTTTTCTCTAAATTAAAGACTCTATATGAAAATTAAATATTTTAAATTAAAAACAGTAAAATAAAAATTTGGTTTAGGTTTACACAACCAGCTGGCGGTGACCATCCAAGTGTACGAAGGTGAGCGCGCGATGACGAAAGACACAACTTGCCGGGCACGTTCGATCGACCGGTATCCCGCCGGCGCCTCGTGGCGTGCCCAAAATCGACGTCACATTCGATCTTGATGCGAACGGAATCCTGAACGTGTCTGCCAAAGAGAACAGCACCGGCCGCAGCAAGAACATCGTGATAAAGAACGACAAGGACGTCTGTCGCAGGCCGAAATCGACCGCATGCTGTCCGAGGCCGAACAATACAAGGAGGAGGATGAGAGGCAGAGGCAGAGGGTCGCTGCTCGTAACCAGCTCGAGACTTACATCTTCAGCGTGAAGCAGGCATTGGACGACGCGGGCGACAAACTGAGCGACTCGGACAAGAGCACCGCGCGCCAGGAGTGTGATGACGCCCTTAAATGGCTTGACAATAACACCCTAGCAGACCAGGAAGAATACGAGCACAGGCTTAAGGAAGTGCAACGAGTGTGCTCACCACCTGTCACGTTGTCCTGAAAATATCTTCGGTGGAAGGTGTATCGAATTGTCTAGATTGCTGTCCACCCCAGTATTGGGAATAGCATGAAGATAGTTTTTTTTTTGGGACGGTGATGAGTAACTTGCTTTGTTTATTTGCCAATTTCAGCTGCTCATTGCTTCTGGGACACCCGGGTGAATCAAAAGATTGCCTCCACTGACTATGCGGTGGCTGTTGGTAAAATATATCGATCCTGGTATGACAGGAGAGACATCGATGCGCAGAAAAGGGATGTGAGTATTGTTTTATATCTTTACGCATTTTCCCAATAGTGGGGTAGGCAGGCGTCTAGATAATTAAGGCCTTTCGAATTGCTTTCATCAAAGCAAACATTTGTTTGGGACAACATGACAACGTGACGTGGTGACACCTGCGACCTCACTCACGGTACAGCAGAGGTCGCGAGTTCAAATGCCGCGTGTTTCAGTTGATTTGTTAAATTTCTCATCAATTTAATGACAAAAAGTCACTATAATCTAGTGGTTGTGTGGTCGGAATTTCGAGTCAAGAGACTCGAGTTCGATCTCCTGGTGGCAGGCTCATACCAATGGGTTTTTCACACAACTTATGTATGAATCATATCGTCGGCTTGGACATTAAGACGGCGACGGGCTCACCACCTGTCACGTTGTCCTGAAAATATCTTCGGTGGAAGGTGTATCGAATTGTCTAGATTGCTGTCCACCCCAGTATTGGGAATAGCATGAAGATAGTTTTTTTTTGGGACGGTGATGAGTAACTTGCTTTGTTTATTTGCCAATTTCAGCTGCTCATTGCTTCTGGGACACCCGGGTGAATCAAAAGATTGCCTCCACTGACCATGCGGTGGCTGTTGGTAAAATATATCGATCCTGGTATGACAGGAGAGACATCGATGCGCAGAAAAGGGATGTGAGTATTGTTTTATATCTTTACGCATTTTCCCAATAGTGGGGTAGGCAGGCGTCTAGATAATTAAGGCCTTTCGAATTGCTTTCATCAAAGCAAACATTTGTTTGGGACAACATGACAACGTGACGTGGTGACACCTGCGACCTCACTCACGGTACAGCAGAGGTCGCGAGTTCAAATGCCGCGTGTTTCAGTTGATTTGTTAAATTTCTCATCAATTTAATGACAAAAGTCACGATAATCTAGTGGTTGTGTGGTCGGAATTTCGGAGTCAAGAGACTCGAGTTCGATCTCCTGGTGGCAGGCTCATACCAATGGGTTTTTCACACAACTTATGTATGAATCATATCGTCGGCTTGGACATTAAGACGGCGACGGGCTCACCACCTGTCACGTTGTCCTGAAAATATCTTCGGTGGAAGGTGTATCGAATTGTCTAGATTGCTGTCCACCCCAGTATTGGGAATAGCATGAAGATAGTTTTTTTTTTGGGACGGTGATGAGTAACTTGCTTTGTTTATTTGCCAATTTCAGCTGCTCATTGCTTCTGGGACACCCGGGTGAATCAAAAGATTGCCTCCACTGACTATGCGGTGGCTGTTGGTAAAATATATCGATCCTGGTATGACAGGAGAGACATCGATGCGCAGAAAAGGGATGTGAGTATTGTTTTATATCTTTACGCATTTTCCCAATAGTGGGGTAGGCAGGCGTCTAGATAATTAAGGCCTTTCGAATTGCTTTCATCAAAGCAAACATTTGTTTGGGACAACATGACAACGTGACGTGGTGACACCTGCGACCTCACTCACGGTACAGCAGAGGTCGCGAGTTCAAATGCCGCGTGTTTCAGTTGATTTGTTAAATTTCTCATCAATTTAATGACAAAAAGTCACGATAATCTAGTGGTTGTGTGGTCGGAATTTCGAGTCAAGAGACTCGAGTTCGATCTCCTGGTGGCAGGCTCATACCAATGGGTTTTTCACACAACTTATGTATGAATCATATCGTCGGCTTGGACATTAAGACGGCGACGGGCTCACCACCTGTCACGTTGTCCCGAAAATATCTTCGGTGGAAGGTGGGTCAAAGGGACTTAATTGTCTAGACTAGACCTCTCTCTACCCCTGTATAGGGAATTGCTTGAAGATATTTTATTATATTTAAAAGTACGGCACGAGCCGCTTGCTTTAAAATTCAATAAAAACACAGGAGAACGAAGTCCCTACTCCACATTTGTAGTCATCAAAACCAACATTTATTTGTCACAACTTGATATATGGTGAGACGTTCGAGTACATTTTCAATTGTTCATTTTCATATCTGAAAAACTCATACCAATGAGTTTTTCAGAGTCAGAAACAATAAGTCGCCAAGTGTCACGATCCTTGCAAACCTCTGTCGCTCCTGAGTACTCTTGACCCTCCCCATTTCGACCGATTTGCTCACATGGTCTTCCTTTTTTTAAAAAAAAAAAAACTTATGTATGAATCATATCGTCGGCTTGGACATTAAGACGGCGACGGGCTCACCACCTGTCTCATTGATTCAAAACATTCGGTGGAAGGTGTATCGAATTGTTCAGATTGCTGTCCACCCCAGTATTGGGAATAGCATGAAGATAGTTTTTTTTTTTGGGACGGTGATGAGTAACTTGTTTTGTTTATTTGCCAATTTCAGCTGCTCATTGCTTCTGGGACACCCGGTGAATCAAAAGATTGCCTCCACTGACTATGCGGTGGCTGTTGGTAAAATATATCGATCCTGGTATGACAGGAGAGACATCGATGCGCAGAAAAGGGATGTGAGTATTGTTTTATATCTTTACGCATTTTCCCAATAGTGGGGTAGGCAGGCGTCTAGATAATTAAGGCCTTTCGAATTGCTTTCATCAAAGCAAACATTTGTTTGGGACAACATGACAACGTGACGTAGGACACCTGCGACCTCACTCACGGTACAGCAGAGGTCGCGAGTTCAAATGCCGCGTGTTTCAGTTGATTTGTTAAATTTCTCATCAATTTAATGACAAAAAGTCACGATAATCTAGTGGTTGTGTGGTCGGAATTTCGAGTCAAGAGACTCGAGTTCGATCTCCTGGTGGCAGGCTCATACCAATGGGTTTTTCACACAACTTATGTATGAATCATATCGTCGGCTTGGACATTAAGACGGCGACGGGCTCACCACCTGTCACGTTGTCCCGAAAATATCTTCGGTGGAAGGTGTATCGAATTGTTCAGATTGCTGTCCACCCCAGTATTGGGAATAGCATGAAGATAGTTTTTTTTTTTGGGACGGTGATGAGTAACTTGTTTTGTTTATTTGCC
This sequence comes from Sericinus montela, assembly GCA_029286605.1. NCBI lineage: Eukaryota > Metazoa > Arthropoda > Insecta > Lepidoptera > Papilionidae > Sericinus > Sericinus montela. Next base: position 9,185 of record JAGSMR010000777.1, on the reverse strand, counting down.
AATTTCAGCTGCTCATTGCTTCTGGGACACCCGGTGAATCAAAAGATTGCCTCCACTGACTATGCGGTGGCTGTTGGTAAAATATATCGATCCTGGTATGACAGGAGAGACATCGATGCGCAGAAAAGGGATGTGAGTATTGTTTTATATCTTTACGCATTTTCCCAATAGTGGGGTAGGCAGGCGTCTAGATAATTAAGGCCTTTCGAATTGCTTTCATCAAAGCAAACATTTGTTTGGGACAACATGACAACGTGACGTGGTGACACCTGCGACCTCACTCACGGTACAGCAGAGGTCGCGAGTTCAAATGCCGCGTGTTTCAGTTGATTTGTTAAATTTCTCATCAATTTAATGACAAAAAGTCACTATAATCTAGTGGTTGTGTGGTCGGAATTTCGAGTCAAGAGACTCGAGTTCGATCTCCTGGTGGCAGGCTCATACCAATGGGTTTTTCACACAACTTATGTATGAATCATATCGTCGGCTTGGACATTAAGACGGCGACGGGCTCACCACCTGTCACGTTGTCCCGAAAATATCTTCGGTGGAAGGTGGGTCAAAGGGACTTAATTGTCTAGACTAGACCTCTCTCTACCCCTGTGTAGGGAATTGCTTGAAGATATTTTATTATATTTAAAAGTACGGCACGAGCCGCTTGCTTTAAAATTCAATAAAAACACAGGAGAACGAAGTCCCTACTCCACATTTGTAGTCATCAAAACCAACATTTATTTGTCACAACTTGATATATGGTGAGACGTTCGAGTACATTTTCAATTGTTCATTTTCATATCTGAAAAACTCATACCAATGAGTTTTTCAGAGTCAGAAACAATAAGTCGCCAAGTGTCACGATCCTTGCAAACCTCTGTCGCTCCTGAGTACTCTTGACCCTCCCCATTTCGACCGATTTGCTCACATGGTCTTCCTTTTTTTAAAAAAAAAAAAACCTATATACGATTCATGTCGTTGGTTTGGACATAAAGACGGTGACGGGCTCACCACCTGTCTCATTGATTCAAAACATTCGGTGGAAGGTGTATCGAATTGTCTAGATTGCTGTTCACCCCAGTATTGGGAATGGCGTGAAGATATTTACTCATTTTATATTTTACTTTTCAGTTCGTCGAGATTGAAATACCGACATTCTTCAGAGGGGCGGAAACCAATTTCCAATCGGACATAGCCCTGGTGTTTGTGGATCGGCCTTTCGAATACACGCAATACATACGACCGGTCTGCGTGGACTTCGACGAGATCTTCAACAGCCAACAGACCAGTCCCGGACGAATGGGGAAGGTGAGTGGCTACCGCGACATGCTGAAGTGCAGCGAGCGTTGGTATTATAACAGTGGTAGAGCCACGCATCAGCTTTTGTTGTTGTATGAATGGGCCGACTCGACCGGGGAAGTACCACGACCTCACAGAATACCGGCGTGAAGTAGAAGTCTAACAAACTTCTGCGTTTCGTCTGGTGAGTGCACGTAACCGGAGGCCCACACACCCCACTACCCCGATTATTGGGGCAATCTAAGGCTGGCAACCCATCTGATGTGCCTCTGGTATTGCGGGTGGTCATGGGCGGCGGTAATTGCTTACCATCACGTGAGCCACTTGCTCGTTTGCCTCCTTTTTCTGTAAAAAAAAATCATGCTGAGAATACTAAGGCTTTACGATTATTGTAGTTTTAATACAATAAGTAATTTTTAATATAAAAATAATTTTGTTTATGTAAATAACGAATTTAACAAAAAACATAAGAAGACTTAAGATGAGATAAGAAAAGTTCTAAAATTAACAAAAAATTACGTATTATGACAAAACAATTTCAAGTAGCCTTTCTCGTAAAATTTTTATTTTTATAGTGAAATGTTTGGGCTGTGCTGTGCCATTTCAAGACTCTTTATTTATTTTTAAAAGATTTGATGGGCTGATCGGAGACCCGAGTTCGTTCTCCAGGTGGCAGGCTCGTATCAATGGGTTTTTTCAAAAACGTCCTTTCGACTCACCTTTCATGTAAAACATTTTTTGGGACAACGTGACAGGTGGTGAACCTGTCGGCATCTTTATGTCCAAGCCAAAACTACAAATCGTAAATTACAAAAAGTCGAGAGAACCGAGTTCGATCCCCAAGTGGCAGGCTCGGACCAATGAGTTTTTCAAAAAACTTATGTACGAATTATATCGTTGGCTTGGACAAAAAAGCGGCGACGGGCTCACCACCTGTCACGTTGTCCCGAAAATATCTTCGGTGGAAGGTGGATCAAAGGGACTTAACTGTCTAGACTATCCCTCTGTCTACCCCTGTATTGGGAATTGCGTGAAGATATTTATTATTATTTATTTTACAAAAAGACCCTTTGGCCTACCACTCGGGAATCGAACTCGGTTCTCTCGACTCGAATTATGATCACTCAATCACTCGGCAATCGTGATGGTACTACGCTATGTAACTTATATCGATGCATGAATGATTTAATATGAGTCTCCGAAGCGTATAGGGCTTCAGCAGACCAGTACAAATTGAACCTTGTACTCTTAGGTGGCAGGCTGGGGTCTAACCGACGAGCAGGGTCGACGGTCAGAGGTGCTTCGAGTGGTGGACCTTCCAGTGGTCGACAACGGGATCTGTTTGGACAAAGCGCCCTTCGACTTCAAAAGCTTCATCACCGTGGACAAGATCTGCGCCGGATACTATAATGGTTTGTAGTTATTGGACACATTCACGATAGCCGCGTGGATGGGTGGTCGGTATTTCGTGCCGAGAGACCCGATTTCGATCCCCAGGTGGCAGGCTCGTACCAATGGGTTTTTCTAAAACCTATGTACGAATTACATCGTTAGCTTGGACATAAAGACGGCGACGGGCTCACCACCTGTCACGTTGCCCCGAAAATATCTTCGGTGGAAGGTAGGTCGAAAGGACTTAATTGTCTAGACTAGACCTCTGTCTACCCCTGCATTGGGAATTGCGTGAAGATGTTTATTTATTTTATTTTGTCTATTACTAATTACAGGTACAGCTCTGTGCCAGGGCGACAGTGGAGGAGGTCTCACCTTCCCCAGCGAGGACCACGGAGTCATACGTTACTATCTACGAGGCATTGTCTCGACCGCGCCCAGCAACGACAAGAAGTGCAACTCGCAAACGATCACTACCTTCACAAATCTCATTATGTACAAGAGTTTCATCAATGAGAACGTAGAGGGCGGGATATGAGTGACATTAATTATTATTGACTACCTGCCCCCCGCGTCTTTGCCCGCAATTTAACACTTAACGCGGAATCCTAATTATGTATCCAAAATAAAAGTAGCCTATGTCACTCCTTATAACTTTAGCTATCTGTCGCCGAAAGTCCTGTTAAAATCGGTCAAGCCGTTTCAGAGATTAGCCGAAACAATCAGACAGATAGAAAGGCAAAAATTGTAATTAAATGTTATTTTGGTGTATGTACCCTATATATTCATTCATATATATGCTCTTCCCCCCGGACCGCCGCAATGTGTTAACGTGTCCACTAATCTGTTACAGTTCGACTTATAAAATATTTTTTTTAGTTTATTCATAACTTAAATTCGTTTACTATAATAAGACATAAGAAATTCAAAAAGTTGTGAGTTTAGTGTGAACCGTGAAGTGTACTTATAGTGAACTGTGCTTACAAATATGCGCGCCTGGTACTTCTTATAACCGTGAGCATATATATTTCTTTAAAAAAAATTAACGCAAGTTCTGTCGCTTGCTCCCTACAATAGAAAATTTCTGTGTCCCGCCTACTATTCTATTTGTGATTCCGGAAGCCTATCAATAAATTTTTAAATTTGTTTCCTACACTTGAAAGTAGTAAAATATACTTTCTGCAATATATTGCTATAAATAAAGTTCCAAGCGCTTATTATACCTTGGTACTATAGACATCAAAATGGATAAATCTTTCTCCGAAAATGATGTCAGTCAAGTAACAGCGGCGCAAAAAGACAAAACTCCACCCAATTTTGTCTTTTCTCGAAGCAAACGAAGGAGAGAGGTCGAAACTACCTCAGATCTCAGCAGCTTTAAGGAAGAAATAAAAAGTTCGTTATTCTCTTCGTCAAATGCTCAAAAACAGGAACTTCGCAACATTACAACTACTTTAAAAGAAATTTAACTAACCAACCATAACATTGAGAGCTCTGTAGCATTTCTTACTGCGCAAAATGAAGATTTTAAAAAGAAAATAGACCAATTAGAAAGCAAAATACGAGAGGATAGGAAATATATTACGATTTTGGAGGATAAAATTGAAGACCTGCAAATGGGATGTCGTAAATCAAATTTCGAAATAAAGAATGTACCTAAAAAAGCTAGCGAAAGTAAGGAAGATTTAATGGAAATGGTAAAATGTTTATTAAAAAACACGGGGTGTGATTTAAATGAAACCGATATAAAAGACATTTACAGAGTAAAAAGTAAAAAGGAGGGTGTACGCAACACTCATATAGTTGTGGAAACATATTCTACGCTTATAAAATCTGAAGTATTAAATATTTGTAAAACTTTCAATATGAAACACAAGACTAAGTTATGCGCCAAACATTTAGGATTTCATGCTGAAGAAGATACACCCATATTCATTACAGAGCAGTTAACAGCAAAAGGCTCTCGCTTACACTTCCTAGCAAGAGATCTCGTCAGATCAAAAAAGTATAAGTATTGCTGGACAGCTTATGGGAAAGTTTATGTAAGAAAGAACGAGACCTCGCAAATTATAACAATTAAATCTGAAGCGCAAGTTCAACACCTACAGCAAGACTCATGACTATCTTATGGACTAGTAAGAGTAATACTTATGAGATACTTACTTATATTGCATGTCAATTTCATTCCATTTAAAATGCTTAAAATTTTAAAAATCAGTATTTTCTATTTTAATGTCTATATCTATGCTGCTGAACCTAACCACACACATACACTTTACAGTCATAAAACATATAAGTTGCTACATTTATACCCACCAGAACATACACTCATCTACATACAAAACTTAAACTTCATCCTAATTGTGCTTATCTTCCATGTGTTCGTATCAACAGACATAAAAATATGGCTGTATCATTTTTACTATATTTTGCCTGTCGGAATATGCGTTGTCAATTTAATATCTCGTTTGCAAGTATCAACAAGCTATAGTTACACTAACATGCGCCATTTACTTAAATTATGAATAATTCTGTTAAAATTATCAATGAACTCGATGATGGAGAGATTGCTCACTCAGTCTCTTGTGATATAGAAGACATTGAAAATTTTATACATATAAAAAATTACTAAATAATTATTTCACAAAATACCAGGAGTATTTACAGTAACTTCGATGATCTCAATATAACACTTAATAACCTAAAATTTGAAACAGATATATTAATATTAACTGAACGCTGGGTCGCACCAAATAAAAATATACCGTATAAAACTAATTATACGCATTTTGCTACAACCCGTCATTTAAATCAGAGTGATGGAGTAGTAGTATATGTCAAAAATAGTATTAATGCCAATATAAAAGAAGTTACTGTAGATCATGCATCATGTATACAAATAGAAACTCTAGGATTTACTATATTGTGTATATATCGGTCACCCTCTAACAACAACGCCAACGTATTCATCAACTCCCTAAATACACACCTAAGCACCTTAAAATCACATAAAGAAATTATAGTAACAGGAGATCTGAATATAAATATTATTTCTAAGCAAAAAAAAAGTCACGATAGCCGAGTTGTTGGGTGGTCGGAATTTCGAGTCGAGAGACCCGAGTTCGATCCCCAGGTGGCAGTACCAATGAGTTTTTTTTAAAAAAAAAAAAACTTATGTACGAATTTCATCGTTGGCTTGGACATAAAGGCGCCGACGGGCTCACCACCTGTCACGTTGTCCCGAAAATATCTTCGGTGGAAGGTGGGTCAAAGGGATTAATTGTCTAGACTTGACCTCTGTCTACCCCTGTATTGGGAATTGCGTGAAGATATTTTTTTATTTCTAAGCAAGATGAGCAAGCCAACGAACGTAACAATAGATTTAATTATCTTAATATGTTAAGTACACACGGACTTCTACCCGGACGTTATTTGCCCACTAGGGGGAACAACTGTCTGGATCACTTTATGCTCAAATTTGAAAAAAAGGACATAGCAAAAATTGCAGTGCTTAGTACAACGATCACTGATCACTACATGATATTGTTAACCCTAATTAGTGTGATCATAAAAGAAAACCGTATAAAAACCAAATCAAGTACCGATTATGTACAGGCTCTAAATAGTTTAAAGAACAAAAACCTCCCAGAAATACTTTTTTGTGATAATCCCAATACTGTTACTGAAATGCTAATTAATAAAATAAATGACTCACTGCAGGAATACACAACAACTAAACAAATTCCAAAAAATAAACGTGTTATAAAACCTTGGATTACTCCAGGCATACTAAAATGTATACGAAATAGGAACAAAATGCAAAAAAGACTACGTTTTGATCTTTATAATGATATACTTTTAATAAGTTACAAGAGATATCGCAATTTTTGCAATAATTTGATAAAGAAATTTCGGAAATTCTAAAAGTCTGTGGAACAACATTGAAAATATTACTGATCTAAAGCAAATTAAAACTGACAATTCTGTACTTCTCAAAGTTAAAGCATCTCACGACGAGTCCATCAACTATGTTAATAATTATTTTACTAACATAGGAAAAAATCTAGCTGAAAAAAGTAGGTCTGAAGGCTATGCAGCGACAATGCATGAATAAAATGAATAAAAGTACTTGTAAGGTAAAAAGCATGAATAAAAGTACTTGTAAGGTAAAAAAGCAGTCAAACTCGTTTGTTTTATTACAGACGGATACGATAGAAGTGCATGACATTATTTTGTCAATGAAATCAGATAGTGCCCCTGGATGGGATGGCATCCCTACTAGGTTTATTAAGTTAGCTGTGAACGAACTGGCGCCTATAATAAGTCACTTGGCTAATCTCTGCTTTAATAAGGGGGTTTTCCCGTTACTATTAAAGCAATCCATTATTATACCAGTATACAAAAACGGTAACAAGAATGAAGTGAGTAATTACAGACCAATATTAATCCTACCCTGTATCTCAAAAATAATTGAAAAATTAATCAATAAAAGATTAATGAATTTTATTAACAAATATAAAATACTTTCCGATTTTCAATTTGGGTTTAGACAAGACAAATCTACGGAAGATGCAATAATGTCTCTTAGCTCGATAATAACTGATCAATTAGATAAAGGGAAAAAATGTCTAGCTGTGTTTTTGGACTTGAATAAAGCCTTTGACACTGTCTCATTACCGATTCTAGTACAAAAATTAGAAAACATTGGTGTTGTAGGAACTCCTTTGGAATTGCTGAAGGACTACTTGATTGAAAGGAAACAAAAAGTTAAAATTGGTCAATATATAAGTAATGACTCAATTATATCATATGGTGTGCCACAAGGTAGTGTTTTGGGCCCATCCCTATTTTTGATTTATATTAATAATATATGTGATTTGCGGATTGCGGGGGGGGGGGCAAATTCTTTCTTATGCAGATGTCACGGTAGTTTTGTTTAACGGTAATTCGTGGAAAGGTGTCCGCAATAATGTTGAAGAAGGTTTAGCTTGCATAAGTGCTTGGCTTAAAAAGAATTTACTCACTCTTAATGTACAAAAACAAGTTATACGTGTTTTACCATCAATAATAACAACCAACCTCACACAGACTTTGACATAAAAATACATAAATGTTTCAACGTAAGTAATCATGGTAACTGTTTATCAATTAATAGACTATCTTCGACAAAGTACCTTGGAGTAATGATAGACCAACGGCTTTCTTGGCACTCACATATAGAAATGGTTACCTCAAGAATTGGAAAACTTATATGGATCTTCAAAAAACTTAGACATGTAGCTACCAAATATCTTCTTGACAAAATTTATATCGCTTTGGCACAGCCTATTCTCACATACTGCATTCCAATCTGGGGTGGTGTGCTGAAAACAAAGTTCTTAGAGATAGAAAGAGCACAACGGGCGTTATTAAAGGTCATGCACTTTAAGCCTTTCAGATTTCCTACCGAAAGCTTATATAAAATTTGTGACGTTCTGACAGTTAGAAAATTATACATACTGCACACAACTTTTAAGAGGCACAAAAATATACCCTGTGATCCAACTGCCATAGAAAAAAGAAGGAAAGGCGTAGTAGTTATAAGACAGAAGGTAAATACATCATTTGCTAGTAGCCAGTATAACAATCTATCAAGTCAGTTATATAACAAAATCAACACAAAACTGAGCATTTACAGAAGTAACCAGCACAAATGTAAACAGTTATTAATAAAATGGTTAAAAAGTATAAATTATAATGATACAGAACTTCTTTTGCGGAATAGAAATTGAGATAAGTACTGGAATTTTAACTCTCTCTCTCTCTCTCTCTCTCTCTCTCTCTCTCTCTCTATCACAAACACACACACACACACACAGACACACACGCGCACGCATACGCACACACACACACTCACACTCACACACATACTTTCACATGCGCAGCTTAGGCAAATATAAAAAGGGTTTTGTATATATTACTTTCTTTTTTTTAATATCCATATTGTAACTTATTTAGATGAATGACAGAAAGTTGGGCTATAAGATTTAATTTTGTAAAAGAAACAATTGTTATGAACCAAGTTTGTAACCATGGTATGGAAGAGCGAGACCTTCTGACACAGGTTTTTGCTTAAAAGAAGATCTCTGCCCTATTTCATTTTGTATTTGTATTTTTGGTTAAAGAATAAAGCATTATTATATATATATATATATATATATATATATATATATATATATATATATATATATATATATATATATATATATATATATATATATATATATATATATATATATATATATATATATATATATATATATATATATATATATATATATATATATATATACATATATATATATATATATATATATATATATATATATATATACATATATATATATATATATATATATATATATATATATATATATATATATATATATATATATATATATATATATATATATATATATATATATATATATATATATATATATATATATATATATATAGAC
>JAGSMR010000776.1:12500-51865 GCA_029286605.1 Sericinus montela | reverse complement strand
TATATATATACATATATATATATATATATATATATATATATATATATATATACATATATATATATATATATATATATATATATATATATATATATATATATATATATATATATATATATATATATATATATATATATATATATATATATATATATATATATATATATATATATATAGACTAGACTCACTAGATATATATATATATATATATATATATATATATATATATATATATATATATATATATATATATATATATATATATATATATATATATATATATATATATATATATATATATATATATATATATATATATATATATATATATATATATATATATATATATATATATATATATATATATATATATATATATATATATATATATATATATATATATATATATATATATATATATATATATATATATATATATATATATATATATATATATATATATATATATATATATATATATATATATATATATATATATATATATATATATATATATATATATATATATATATATATATATATATATATATATATATATATATATATATATATATATATATATATATATATATATATATATATATATATATATATATATATATATATATATATATATATATATATATATATATATATATATATATATATATATATATATATATATATATATATATATATATATATATATATATATATATATATATATATATATATATATATATATATATATATATATATATATATATATATATAGACTAGACTCACTAGTTTCGGACCCATACCTGTGCGGTGAGCCGAAGCGATTTGTTCATCCGGCAACCAAGATAGGTGACGGCGCTCTGCCACTTAATCCTTTGATCTCTTAGTTTGAGTTGTGGTGGCACGCGCCCTCGGCGATTGGTGATTATGGCGGATGTCTTCCCGACATTAATAGTCATCCGCCATTTATCTAACCATTCTGGTAATAGGTCCAACAGTCGCTGCATCTTCTTGGCAGCGATGTTTGCCCGACGGGACGACGTAAAGTACGCGCTGTCGTCCGCGTAGAGTGCGAGCATGACATCGTCTTCCCACTCTTGGACGCGACCCTCGAGCGTGGGGATGTCGTTGGTGTAGATTGCGTACAGGCAAGGAGAAAGACAACTGCCCTGTGGAACGCCTGTTTATAGTGCGTACCGCCGAATCGGCTTGCTCGACGGTGACGTAGAAGCTACGCCCTACTAAGAACGATTCTACCAATCGTACGTAGCCAGGTGGTATGTTCTCTTCCTGCAACAGCTTGTATATAAGACCCGTATGCCACACCTGTCGAAGGCCTTCTCCATGTCTAGTAAGACCCCAGACAGCAGCGGTCGCGATGTTGTTCGGCCGCTAAATAGTGTAACACACGGGCCAGTTGCGTCGTTGTAGAATGACCGCCACGGAAGCCGTGTTGTTCTACGCGTGGCTCTACGAGCGGGCGGAGCCTCCGTAGCAGTAACTTTTCGAATAACTTTGCTACGTACGATAGCAATGTTATAGGGCGATAGCTTGCCGGAGACTTCCTGTCTTTTCCGGGCTTCGGCAGTACGACTATTCGTCCTTTCTTCACCCGTGGGTAGTGTAGGTGCGCAATATCCCGTTGTAAAGACGGATAGCGCAACAAATCCTTTTCTCGGCAGTTGTCTTAACGCGACGGTCGTTATAGAGTCGTGCCCCGGCGCTTTGCGCAGTGGCAAGCGCAATGCCACTTTTCTCACTTCAGCGGGGAAATAAAACATCCCCGCTTAGTGGCGGCACCGGAGCTTCCTAAACTCCTGTACGCGTAGCTCGACTTGTGCGTGAAATTCTGCGGCGACAGCTGCAGCAGTATTAGCTTGAATTGCCCTCGAGATGTTGTGCCAAGATCTCGCCCGGTCCTTGGCTCCGTAGTACCTGTTGCCCACGTTGTCCACTAGTGGGCAAATCGGAGTGCGGCTCTGCAGGCCAATGGTTAAGTTGGTGTAAAGATGGGGGATAGTCAGCGCCTCTACTATACGACTATCCCATGTGTGACTTCTGTGAGCTTTGATCCTTCCGACAGCTCCTCCGTTAGCCGATTTAATCTGGTTTTAACTAGTGGGCAACGTGCGCGCCCAGAGTTTTCTGGCTTCCCTTTTCTTTAATTAGTGTTCTCAACCGAAGTGGTAGTTCATCCTTACGGCGCGCTACAGGTACCGTTTTAGTGGCCGACAGATACACTTGATGTATCTTATCTCTAATATATTTGTCGGCCACTTCTACGTCGTCTGCTGTCATTATCGGCGCGCCGTATCCGACATTCGCTAATCCTCTTCGGTAGGTGTCCCAGTCGGTTCTTTTCTTAATTCCTCTGGGCGCTACGGAGTCCACTGACTGTGCAATAGTGAAATAAACCGGTAGGTGCTGCGTATCCAGGTCGTACAACACCTCCGTTTGACCGGTGAGTAATACCGTGACACAGCATGACATCTATAACATCCGGTCGGTGTTTCCTGTTTGTGGGGATATGTGTTGGCGATTCTGTGCCTAACACTTCGTATCCCCATTTCTCTGCATCTTCGTATAATACCTTGCCATTGGGGGATATGGTGTTCGACCCCATGCCGTGTGTTTTGCATTTAAATCCCCGGCAATTATGGCAGGCGATGTCCCATCGAAGATGCAGTGGATGTCCGAGGGGCTTAGGGGAACCGGGAGGGCGATAAGCTGCATATATCCTATGCTCCTCTCCGGCTATCCGTAGGCGTACACCTATCGTCCTTGTAGAGACATGGCGTGAGCTCCATCCTTCGTATTAGATCTCCTTACTAACACAGCTACGCCTCTATAAGCTATGCTTTCGGGAGATATCTCATCGCGTCGATACACGAAGAAATTAGGGAGTTTGAACGGCTGAGATGGTTTTAGCTTTGTTTCTCCCAGCAGTACCACCTGGATATCGTACTGCTGGACAAGCGTTCTTAGTCCGGCGGTATGGATCTTAATACCGCCGGCGTTCCAATATAATACTCGCAACTCAGCCATTTTTAGCCGTAGTCAGACGGGCCAGTGCGGTAACTACCGCTGTTAGGGGGTCAGCCCCGTGGTCATCGCCGTGACGACATCTCCAGGATCTTGATTACGACGGTGACCAGTTGCGCAAGTGCTTCCTCTACCGTCGTCGGTGGCGTGTGTTGTGGGGAGGCCTCGGTTCTCCCCTTACGGTGTGTGTGTCTTGTGCTTGTTGCACTTGCGCATGCTGAGGTTTCCTGGCCCGTTTCTTGGTCCTGGGCCCTTCAGCGGTGGCAACGATGGGGAGGTGGGTGTAGAGGTTATTACAGCCTCGGACGTGGCTGTCCCCTTATTTTTCTTCTTCTTCCCCTCCTCTTCTTTTTTCTTTTTCTGAGAGGGTTGTACACCTCTCAGTGGCATTGTTGGCCGGTGGTGCCAAAGTTGTCACCGCGGCGAACGTGGGGCGGTTATTTGTGTGGGTGCCTTCTAATCGCCGCCTTGCGGCTGAGGACCGTGGCGCTGCCTGGCGTATTGCGTGGCCTTCTCGGCTGCGGGCTTTGGGCGGTTGCGCCGTCGGGCCTCGGGTTGGTACCGGAGGGGTATTCTACCCTCTGCAATGCGCTGCAGTACCGGGCAGCGCCTATCATTTGCCGTGTGCGCCTTTGCACAATTGGCGCACTTAGGCGGACTATCCTTGGTTTCGTGCAGTCCGCCGCCGGGTGATCCCCTGCGCATCGAACGCACTTGAAGGGCCTGTAACAATTGTACGAGGAGTGTCCGAACCCCTGGCACCTGTGACATTGGGCTGGTCCTTCCCTGCCCTGCCAGGCTTCTATAGTTATGCCTGGCATATAGAGGAGCCTATTTATCCCGTATAACCTCTTGAGCTCCTCGTCGGGGATGTGGTCCATTTTAATACGGAAGAGGCATCCGGTCTGCCTTTTCGGTGGGATGGACCTCACGAAGGTCACAGGAAGCCTAGCTCCTTCAGGGCCTCCTCGATGTCCTCCGGGTTGGTCTCGGCGGGCAGTCCGCGCAAACCCACCTTTGTCGGTTGCTCTATGGACGGCGCATAGCAATACCACGCCAGCGTAGCATCGACCTTGCTACGCTCAACAAGGTATTTCTGTACCGTCCTATATTCCTCCTCGGTTTGGGGACGGAATCGAACCCCTTCCCGAATTTTGTTTCTCTTTGTGATGTCGGTGGGCTGCGCGGTCGTCGAGGCGTTGCAGCCATATTCGCATAGGTCGTCGTCGCCATTGGCTCATTTGACGGCCCTGAATTGGACAACGCCCTACCTGCGCGTCATAGGTCTGTGCGACCGGTAGCATGGGAGACAGGGCGGCAGGTGTGGCCCTATCTCTTTCTGGGACTCTGCGCATCTCCTTCCGGATGCGTGGAGTCGGGGTTGGGGACACCTTTCGCTTATATAGTCGCCGGGTGTGCGGTCAGATTGAGTTGCACAACTCGCGACGACTAGAGCGCGCTTTCCATGCGTCGCTCCGTTCTTATTGTCCCCCGTTCCAATGTCGGGGGCAAGTTCAGGTATGTCGTCGATGCCGACGCTGGTTCTCTCTCCCTAGGCAGCGGTACTTCCTGCGCGGGAGAGTACTCTGACGACGACGACGATGTCGATGACGGAGATTGTGGTGGCTGCAAGTGTATTCTTACAGGGCTGCGCATACCGCTTGTCCTCCTGTAGATACTGTGTGTCTATTTCCGGTGGCGTTCGTTGTCGAGCCGCTCGCCGAGCTGCGTTGGTACCCGGTTCCCCGAAGTGGAAGCCCAGTTCCCAATTCTTGGGAGAGCGCGGGCGCGGTGCGGTGTCCATGAAATTATAGCTTGCGAAAGTATCTGTTGAACTCGCGACGGTTGCGTTGCTCGTTCGCGCTGTGGTAAAATTCTTGATAAACTCGGGTCGAAAATGTTCCGCTCCATTAGTGGGCGGTCCACAACCGCGAGTCTTCTGTGGTCAACCTAACCTAACCTAACCTAACCTAACCTAACCTAACCTAACCTAACCTAACCTAACCTAACCTAACCTAACCTAACCTAACCTAACCTAACCTAACCTAACCTAACCTAACCTAACCTAACCTAACCTAACCTAACCTAACCTAACCTAACCTAACCTAACCTAACCTAACCTAACCTAACCTAACCTAACCTAACCTAACCTAACCTAACCTAACCTAACCTAACCTAACCTAACCTAACCTAACCTAACCTAACCTAACCTAACCTAACCTAACCTAACCTAACCTAACCTAACCTAACCTAACCTAACCTAACCTAACCTAACCTAACCTAACCTAACCTAACCTAACCTAACCTAACCTAACCTAACCTAACCTAACCTAACCTAACCTAACCTAACCTAACCTAACCTAACCTAACCTAACCTAACCTAACCTAACCTAACCTAACCTAACCTAACCTAACCTAACCTAACCTAACCTAACCTAACCTAACCTAACCTAACCTAACCTAACCTAACCTAACCTAACCTAACCTAACCTAACCTAACCTAACCTAACCTAACCTAACCTAACCTAACCTAACCTAACCTAACCTAACCTAACCTAACCTAACCTAACCTAACCTAACCTAACCTAACCTAACCTAACCTAACCTAACCTAACCTAACCTAACCTAACCTAACCTAACCTAACCTAACCTAACCTAACCTAACCTAACCTAACCTAACCTAACCTAACCTAACCTAACCTAACCTAACCTAACCTAACCTAACCTAACCTAACCTAACCTAACCTAACCTAACCTAACCTAACCTAACCTAACCTAACCTAACCTAACCTAACCTAACCTAACCTAACCTAACCTAACCTAACCTAACCTAACCTAACCTAACCTAACCTAACCTAACCTAACCTAACCTAACCTAACCTAACCTAACCTAACCTAACCTAACCTAACCTAACCTAACCTAACCTAACCTAACCTAACCTAACCTAACCTAACCTAACCTAACCTAACCTAACCTAACCTAACCTAACCTAACCTAACCTAACCTAACCTAACCTAACCTAACCTAACCTAACCTAACCTAACCTAACCTAACCTAACCTAACCTAACCTAACCTAACCTAACCTAACCTAACCTAACCTAACCTAACCTAACCTAACCTAACCTAACCTAACCTAACCTAACCTAACCTAACCTAACCTAACCTAACCTAACCTAACCTAACCTAACCTAACCTAACCTAACCTAACCTAACCTAACCTAACCTAACCTAACCTAACCTAACCTAACCTAACCTAACCTAACCTAACCCAACCACTCGGCGATTCAACAGATGAATACATCGTTATCTATGAAATTACTCCCAAAAATTTAGGTGAATACTTTTTTGTGAACATAACTAGTGTTTTACCTTTCAGTAAGTTTGTTCAGATAAAGGCGAAATTTCTAAAAAAATGTGTTTATGTAATAATAATATATCACCTATTAAAATATGATCTTAACAACATCATCAGGTAAAATTAAATTTTGATACTCGGGAACATAAACAGAGAGGATTGGGATTTTTTTATCTTTATGCGATTTCGCATACTGGGGTAGACAGAGTTCAAGACGATGAACTCTTTTCGACCCACTTTTCACTGAAGTTGCTTTTGAACAACCTGGTAAGTCTATCGCCATCTTAGTGTCCAAGTTAACGGTATAATGCAGTTACTTTCATAAATTTTGTTGCACATTGGTTTCGGATACGATACCTTTATAATTTGGTGACAATTTAGTATTGTCAATATCTTTTATAAAATACCGATTTTAATATCAACTGGTACTGATACTGCCTGAGCTATTTAATAAAATAATGAGAATAAAGTTGTAGATTATCATAACAATATTAAGACGTTATTTCTCATCAAAATGGAACAACTGAACACTGTTTTGTCATTTAAGCTAGTTCTACTAAAGCTGTACAAGTTTATCTTTGTTTACACAAGTCATAATTACGCTACGTTAAACTTCAGCGTAAACTACATCAGAGGTGTCAAGTGGTTAGTAGTTAGCAGTACAAATGAAAAGTTTGTATGATAATTCCTTATATACCTAAATATAAACATTTTATTTACATTAAAATAAAAACATTACTAATGTTTGTGAAGGTCTTTTGTTAAATTTTTAAAGCATCTAAGTCTTATTGGTTACCGACCACAGTAGCACAGTATCAAACACGAGATGTTTGATACTGTGGTCGGTAACCAATAAGCTTGAAGCACCGTTGACACTGCTGCCCTTCACCGTTCTTTATTTCAATAGTTGCAAGACATTCAAGTATTTTCTCTTTTGTCTAACACGACTCTCGACTTAAATCTCTCTTTACTTACGCCTCTTAGGATGTTGGCAATATCTGCCAGAAGTTATTCTTAAAACTTTATAGTTATGAAACATTTACAAGATAGCGATAACTATAACGCCATTTACACTTTTATGATGCAAATTTTATAAAATTTTTGGAGCTTGTATAGTCCTGGAGGACAATATGCTTAATATCATAAAATATTATTACCGGAATACAAGACATACACAGAATTGAACCATTTCTTGTTCTATTACAAAAAAAAATAGGGACCAGTTTAACTAATAGTTCGTATTATTTGATTTTCAAAACCACAGACGAAAAAACTGAACATTCGAGCGTTCGGAAAATATTCGAGCGTTCGGAATGCTTACTGATGTGCAGATACAAAACCAGCTTAAATAATAGCCGTAAAAGCTTTTTAAATTTGCAAAGGAATCGCTTTTGAAGGCTATTTTTCTGTTTTTCGTTCGTGCAACAAATGGACAAACGGAATTCTACGACTCGGAGAAGTACATCGATAGAAGCCGATTCTAAGAATTCTTTAAACATTACCAAGAAATGGCACTTAAAATAAAAATAAAAAACATTACTAATGTTTGTGAAGGTTTTTTGTTAAATTTTTAAAGCATCTAAGTCTTATTTATTATTAAATTAATGACTTATTCGAGAAAATCAACTGCCACAGGCAGGATGCCAACCAGAGACCAATGCCGTAGTGCGATACACGTCAGTGGATATTATAAATAAATATCTTCACGCAATTCCCAATACAGGGGTAGACAGAGGTCTAGTCTAGACAATTAAGTCCCTTTGACCCACCATCCACCGAAGATAATTTCGGGACAACGTGACAGGTGGTGAGTCCGTCGCCGTCTTTAATGTCCAAGCCAATCCATTGGTACGAGCCTGCCATCTGGGTATCGAACTCGGGTCTCTTGACAAGAAATTCCAACCACCAACGACTCGGCTATCGATTTCTCATTAATTTAATTTCAAATGTTATTATGTGGAGTTAGGCCCAGGCTTCAGTTGGCGTTAATGAATAGTACTTTTAAAGTTTTAATTATGTCGTTATGACAAGAAGGGAAAAATCAAATACAACATGTACTTGATTATTAAATAATATTTTTTCCTGAATGTACAAACAAAATAATCATCACAGATGCATCAGGAATCGAAGGTATATACTAGTTTGACAATTTGACAAATTACTAGGAGAACAAAGAGCATGAGAAATTACGAGTACATGTGCAGTCGCGGTCAACGCTGCTGCTATGCCTACAATTGGATTTACATTTATCATCGCCTGTCCGTCTGTCGGGAACTTGCATGTTACCCTCATGTAACGTGAATTATGTGTTTTTCTATTCCTTTATTTTTACATTTTATACACATGAAAAATAAAACTAAATTTACTTTACATAACTTATGTAAAATGTACTTACCTGGTTAACAGTTTAGTACATTTTATATTAGTTCATATAATCTCATATGGTTACAAGTTAGTAAGTACGACCGAGCGGTTACAAGTTATTAGTTAACTATCTACAATACAAGATGTATTTGATATATTTATAGTTTTAGGCTCAATTTTTCGATTTAAGAGAAAGGCAAACATTATTCTGTCGAATTTCGTAGTAATATTTATTTTTCAATGACAAGATTATTTTTGTACAAAATTGTATTACGCCGTTACTTACAGTAAAACTCTGCTAATTTATTAATTCATGCATTATATTTTTATTTCTCATACATATGAGAATTTATTGGCGGACATAATTCCTGAAGCATTCTCTGCCGGTTAACTTTTGTTAACCGGTAGAGAATGCTTCAGGTTAACCGGTTAACATTAACAGTGGTAGAGCCACGCATCAGCTTTTGTTGTTGCATGAATGTGCCGGCTCGACCGGGGAAGTACCACGACCTTACAGAATACTGGCGTGAAGTAGAAGTCAAACAAACTTCTGCGTTTCGTCTGGTGAGTGCAGGTAACCCGGTGTGGGCCCCCACGCTCTTCCCCCAATTACGGGGGGGGGGGGGAGGGGCACTCTAAGGGGCACACTAAAAAATAACTTTCGGTTGATGTAGAGATGAAATGAAGTAGGTGATGGTGATAAGAGTGATGGTAATGAAAACTTTATTAACACCATAGAAAAAATAGTAGTTCCAAACTTACTACTTCAACATTTTTTTAAAACTTTATTTTAAAGAAAGAAGTGATGTTTAATGAAGTTTGTACAAGTGATGTAACATGTACCACCTATTTTTTTTTCATAATATTATAGATTTGTGAAAGTATGAAACTCAACATGATATCTGTTGATTTTCATTTGTCAAAAAAGTCACGATAGCCGAGTGGTTGGGTGGTCGGAATTTCGAGTCGAGAGACCCGTGTTTGATCCCCAGGTGGCAGGCTCGTACCAATGGGTTTTTCAAAAACTTATGTACAAATTACATCGTTGGCTTGGACATAAAGACGGCGACGGGCTCACCACCTGTCACGTTGTCCCGAAAATATCTTCGTTGGAAGGTGGATAGCGAAGGGACTTAATTGTCTAGACTAGACCTCTGTCTACCCCTGTATTGGAAATTGTGTGAAGATATTTATTTATTTATTTTTATTTATTAAAATAAACACTTCTGAGCGTATTGGAATCAAATTTGGTACACTTATAGATTATACTCTAGGTTAACATATAGGATACGAGTACGTTTCATCCTAAAAAAATTATGTACTTTCAGGAATATATCTAGAAACTTCTTTACTTAACTGCTTACAGTGTACGAGTATATGGTGTTTAGGACCCGGAGAGATATACAAGTGAATATTTACTTCGTTGATCCCACAGGAGTGTAATAAAACTGCAACGATAAAACTTTTATCAAAAATTTCTTGCCTATTCCAAATAAGTTGTACTGAAAAGATAGTTAACTAATAACCTGTAGCCGCTCGGTCGCAAATAACTTGTACGCATATTAGATAATATGAACTAATATAAAATGTACTAAACTGTTAGTATATAATTTAAAATGTACTAAACTGTTAGTATATAATTTAAAATGTACTAAACTGTTAGTATATAATTTAAAATGTACTAAACTGTTAGTATATAATTTAAAATGTACTAAACTGTTAGTATATAATTTAAAATGTACTAAACTGTTAGTATATAATTTAAAATGTACTAAACTGTTAGTATATAATTTAAAATGTACTAGACTAACCAGGTCAGTACATTTTTACTAAAAATTAAAATTTCTATACATAACTTATAAAGAAAATTTATGTAATGAAAACTTAATTTTAATTTTCACATGTATAAAATGTGGAAATAAAGATATAAAAAACACATAATTCACGTTACATTAAAGTAACATGCAAGTCCCCGACAGACGATGCTAAATGTTAACCCAATTGTAGGCATGGCTGCAACGCCGACCGCTACTGCACATGTAATTTCTCATGCACTCTGTTCTCCTAGTAATTTGCCAAAACGTCAAACTGTAACCTTCGACTCGTGATGCCATAATAAATTAAAATAAAAAAATAATACTTGCATAGAACTTGCATAATTTTGTTTGTAAATGTATGAAAACAATGTTAATTACCTTTGTAGTAAAAAAAATTATGTACTTTCAGGAATATATCTAGAAACTTCTTTACTTAACTGCTTACAGTGTACGAGTATATGGTGTTTAGGACCCGGAGAGATATACAAGTGAATATTTACTTCGTTGATCCCACAGGAGTGTAATAAAACTGCAACGATAAAACTTTTATCAAAAATTTCTTGCCTATTCCAAATAAGTTCTACTGAAAAGATAGTTAACTAATAACCTGTAGCCGCTCGGTCGCAAATAACTTGTACGCATATTAGATAATATGAACTAATATAAAATGTACTAAACTGTTAGTATATAATTTAAAATGTACTAAACTAACCAGGTCAGTACATTTTTTCTAAAATTAAAATTTCTATACATAACTTATAAAGAAAATTTGTGTAATGAAAACTTAATTTTAATTTTCACATGTATAAAATGTAGAAATAAAGATATAAAAAACACATAATTCACGTTACATTAAAGTAACATGCAAGTCCCCGACAGACGATGCTAAATGTTAACCCAATTGTAGGCATGGCTGCAACGCCGACCGCTAATGCACATGTAATTTCTCATGCACTCTGTTCTCCTAGTAATTTGCCAAAACGTCAAACTGTAACCTTCGACTCGTGATGCCATAATAAATTAAAATAAAAAAATAATACTTGCATAGAACTTGCATAATTTTGTTTGTAAATGTATGAAAACAATGTTAATTACCTTTGTAGTAAAAAAAAAATTATATTTTAAATTTATATTTCTACTATATAAAAGTAAGCTTTCGTACTTTATTATTACGTTAAAATAGTTTTGGAATAAGATGATAATGAAAATGCAAGATATTTCAGACCAATATCCGGACGGGTTAATTTAGAAAAGAAAATAATTTTGTATATTGCCTTAGGTCTGGGTATTTGTAACACAACGTTGTTTCTGATTTCATAACAAAAGAGCTCTATTTTATTTTTTATATATTAGTTAAAGTACTACAGGTAGAAATAATCGCACTAGAATACTCGAATAAAGATCAATTTAATTTTGTCTCGGCGAAAAGGAATCTCTGACCCAAATTCCAATCACGCAACCACTCAGCTACCGTGATTTAACGTCGCCTAAATTATTAACTTTTGGTTGAAGTAATTACCCCATGTCGAATTGATAGGGTAATATTTAGTACGGTCCTATGAATCTCAGTGTTAGGCAGATTTTGATTAGTTATATAGGGAGGGAAATAGGTACAAACTTGGGGATATTAATGAATCCCACAGGAATTTTAAAAGTAATACGCAGATGAAGTTGGCTTAGAAAGTTGTGTACAATAATGGAATAGTAAGATTTATGTAAACAATGAAGAAATTTATGGTTGTATGCACAATCAAAGAATCAATTTTTAATCAATCAAGTTCAATTTTAAAGAGAATATTGCTATTAGAATTAACTGTCAAAAATCCGCATTCCATACGAACGTATATAATAATATGGATATTTTAAAGAGGGTTATTATGTTGTTGGCTTGACATAATACCACCCTCTTTCTTCTAGTGGGTATCGTAACAGATGACTAAGAGCAAAAACTTTGACAATATCTATGGCCTCCAAGGCGAGATAACAAAATAGCATACCAAAGTAAGCAGACCGGTGACATGCAGCAACATGATAAGGTATTCTGTGATACTGCGATCGCCAATCGTGGCGATTATGGCTAACCCTCCCATGGGAGAGACCTATGTCATTAGATATGAACAGCGGTATATTATAGGCCGTTTTGTATATACACAGTCAGGTCATAAGTATTGTCACACAGAAAAAACTTTTCTTTTAGAATGCTGGCCACAAAAAAGTTTATTGAATTCGAATTTCGAATTGTTCATGAAAAGTAAAACTCATTATTTTTTAGAATTTTACTCATTTTTAAATATGGAGTGGACGCTTAAAGAAGAACGTGTTGCAGTTATTGCGTTGCATCGTTGCGGTTACGCGCCAATTCAAGTTTTTGACATACTGAAAAATTTGAATATAACCAAAAGATTCGTTTATCGTACCATCAAACGATACAATGAAGACTCTAGTGTAGATGACAGGTCAACAAGTGGTCGCCCTCAGTCTGTTTGGACTCCAGCAGTGATAAAAGCTGTGAAGGCTCGAATTCAAAGAAATCCCAAACGTAAGCAGAAACTGTTGGCCCTTCAGATGGGGTTAAGCAGAACCACGGTGAAAAGGGTGTTAAAAGAAGACTTAGGGCTTCGGGCATATCGAAGAAAAACAGGACATAGTTTGAATGCTCGTCTAATGCACCTGAGACTGTACGCGGGAAAAAAAATATCGGAAAATTCTTTTTTCGGATGAAAAATTTCTTACCGTCGAAGAGAGCTACAACAAACAAAATGATAAGGTGTACGCAGACAGTAGTGAAGAAGGGAGCAACCGTAGTCCGCGTGTCCAACGAGGTCATTTTCCATCCTCGCTCATGGTATGGTTGAGAGTTTCTTATTGGGGCTTAACAGAGGAACATTTTTGCGAGAAAGGTTTCTCATACCATGTTCAATAATAGGCACTGGGTATTCCAACAAGATTCGGCGCCAGCTCATAGAGCGAAGAGCACACAAGACTGGCTGGCGGCGCGTGAAATCGACTTCATCGGGCACGAAGACTGACCCTCCTCCAGTCCAGATTTAAATTCGTTAGATTACAAGATATGGCAACACTTGGAGGAAAGAGCGTGCTCAAAGCCTCATCCCAATTTGGAGTCACTCAAGACATCCTTGATTAAGGCAGCCGCCGATATTGACATGGACCTCGTTCGTGCTGCGATAGACGACTGGCCGCACAGATTGAAGGCCTGCATTCAAAATCACGGAGGTCATTTTGAATAAACTTTAGTGTCATAAGAATTTATGTTTTTTAAAGTTCATTTTGGTATATAAATAGTTACATAATGAGTAAACATGTTTTAATTATTTTAGGTTCAACATGTGAAAGATTTTATGACCTGACTAAGTATGTTATGTAAGGCCTTAACTGATTTAGTTTATTAGTGGTAACATTTACATAATGTACAAAGTCAAGTTTGATGTATAAGTTATGTTTGCCAGTCACGTTCCAAACAACGAATCAAGTTTCAATAAGCCCTTATTTGTATTTTGTACCCTCAATTAAAAGTTCGCTTTAATCAACCAGTATTGTGTATTTGTTTATTTTGAAGAAGTTTAGTTGGATTTGTAATTAATAAAAATAATTGTATTTTCAACTTTATAAATATAATGTAAACACGTTTATGACTCAACAGAAAAAAATTTGAATGAAATTTGTCACAACGTAGTTTTTACGTAGTTTAACATTATAAAACAGTGACCTGATAATTTTCTTCGTAATGATTCTGCCTTCAAAGCTTTTATGTAAGCATTTATGTAAAAAAGCATTAATGTAAGGAATAAGAAAGTTTGTACTAGTTATTTATGTTTATGTGGTTATTTAAAAAATTTATTTACTTATTATATCTTGACTAAGATGACAAGTTGCTCTCCCCCTGTCACTTTGTCTCAAAGTTGTAGTGAAACCGATTACTGCCCTAGTATAGAAACAATGCTTGAAGATTTAAAAAATGGAAAGATGTAATAAAAACATTTGTTCTGGAATTTTACTTTGTTCTTTTGGCAAGTAAACCATTATTAATTCCGGAATAGATATTCGCTGATTTTTATTAGAAAAAATTAGAGAACTCAAAACAAAACTTGACAAACTTGGATAAAATCACAGTCGCAATTATCTCATAAATCTACGTCAACGGTCTAACCACCTGTCACGTTGTCACAAATGATTAAAAGAACAAACAATAAGGAAGGTAAAAGTTTATGGAAAAGTTTAAATAAGACCGACTGTATAGATTGTTATCATTATCATTCAGTTAAAAATGAGCGGTGTTTTTCTGATTTTTTTTTCCGTGTTCGTATAATTTAATTGGACAGAATTGAAACTGGTACAAAGTTTTTGAAACAACTTTGAATGGTTTATCCTCTAACTCTTTTTATTTTATAGGGATAATTATATTTTATTTAAGAACATAAGAATTTTCGCCCGAAGCTGCTCTCATGATAATAAAAAAAATATCTTCGCGCAATTCCCAATACAGGGGTAGACACAGGTCTATTCTAGACAATTAAGTCCCTCGACCAACCTTCCACCGAAGATATCTTCGGGACAACGTGACTTGTGGTGAGCCCGTCGCCGTCTTTATGTCCAAGACAACGATATAATTCGTAAATAGGTTTTTGAAAAACAAGCGTACGAGCCTGCCATCTGGGGATCGAACTCGGATCTCTCGACTCCAAATTTCGACCGCCCAGCCACTCGGCTGTCGTGAATTTCAAATAAACCTTTAAGAACTTTCTAATTTCTGATTCAGAATGATTTTCGAATTTTTTTCGCCGTTCTTTCTTCAAGAGCCTCCAAAGAAAAGCATGTATTATTTTTGTTTTAAAATAAATTAGGAATTTAAACAATCTAATGACCAAGACACAATTCTTACCCGTCACTTCTGTATCCTTACATCTGTATCGCGTGTCTCATCTGCATCAGTTGAGTTTTTAAAAGTTGAACTTTCGTACGTCTTTCAGAAACATTGGCGACATCAGACAGAAATTATTTGAAAGCATATACTAAAAGCGCATAGCTTTATAACCATGAAGACATTAACTCTTTACACAGCCGGGCTTTCAGTGTTTAATCGGTTAAGTCGCGCAGATTTAAGTGGTAATAACGCCATGTATGCATAAAATGAAACTTTAAAAATTTTCAGAACTATAGAACTTTAAGAATTACAATCATGATAGACGTATTACTGATAAAAAGGTTACCAGACTTATCGTGAGAGAAAGAAGCTTGAAACCGTCTCTTGGGTTCCATCAAGTTTCAATAGCTTTTATGCACATGGTGATACATACGCGGACTTAATGCCAAATGGCGTTTTGTACTAGACAATCCTAAACGAACTAAACTAAGATATTATATAGAAGCAATTCAGCCAATGAAAGCTTTGTATTATAATGAACGTGTATGTTATGCATTTAAGTTGCGGACTGCAAGCATAACGTCGAAAGTTGGGGGCGTAAACCAATCGTGACCCTAAGAATTTTAGCTTCTTCTCATTTTCAGGTTGTTATTGACCCCATTGTTTTACTGATTATTCTGTGCCAATGTTAAGGTTGACATTTACAAAGGAAAATTGTTTTCCAGTAAATATTAATAACAGCAATAACTGAAGTTGAAATAAAAAGAAAATAACAACATAAAATAAAAAGTAAGATATATATAAGATAAAAAGTAACATTAAATAAAAATATCTTCACGCAATTCCCAATACAGGGTAGACAGAGGTCAAGTCTAGACAATTAAGTCCCTTTGACCCACCTTCCACTGAAGATATTTTCGGGACAACGTGACAGGTGGTGAGCCCGTCGCCGCCTTTATGTCAAAGCCAACGATGAAATTCGTACATAAGTTTTTGAAAAAACTCATTGGTACTGCCACCTGGGGATCGAACTCCGGTCTCTCGACTCGAAATTCCGACCACCCAACAACTCGGCTATCATTCGTATACAAAGTTATTTATCCGTACGCAACCTTTCACCTCTTTCGAATATATATTATGAGCTGATAAATGGGGTGTAGGGAATATAATAAAATAACATCATACATTTGCAGTGATACAAAGTTTATTCATATTAGTATGCTGATATTCATATAAAAGATAATTTATTTACTTAGAACATTATTTAAGAATCATCGATAATATAAAGTATAAAGTATGAAGTCACGATAGCCGAGTTGTTGGGTGGTCGGACTTTCGAGTCGAGAGACCCGAGTTCGATCCCCAGGTGGCAGTACCAATGAGTTTTTCTAAAACATATGTACGAACTTCATCGTTGGCTTGACATAAAGGCAGCGACGGGCTCACCACCAGTCACGTTGTCCTGAAAATATCTTCGGTGGAAGGTGGGTCAAAGGGACTTAATTGTCTAGACTTGACCTCTGTCTACCCCTGTATTGGGAAGAAGATATTTATTTATTTCTAAAAAAAAAATTCCGTGTACCACTATAGCAACCCATTCGAGTAGGTTCTCGGAAATACCTTCTAGATTATTCGTAACACTATGTTTAGATTAAAGATACGGACAGCTCTTAGAAATTCAAATAGCCGATAACGTCAGGGCGCGTTAGTCACGTAGTGTTAGTCAAACGGGTGCACATATATTATCAAGTATCATTCGTAAAAAATAAAAATATCTTCACGCAATTCCCAATACAGGGGTAGACAGAGGTCAAGTCTAGACAATTAAGTCCCTTTGACCCACCTTCCACCGAAGATATTTTCGGGACAACGTGACAGGTGGTGAGCCCGTCGCCGCCTTATGTCCAAGCCAACGATGAAATTCGTACATAAGTCGTAACAACTCGGCTATCATTCGTATACAAAGTTATTTATCCGTACGCAACCTTTCACCTCTTTCGAATATATTTTATGAGCTGATAAATGGGGTGTAGGGGATATAATAAAATAACATCATACATTTGCAGTGATACAAAGTTTATTCATATTGGTATGCTGATATTCATATAAAAGATAATTTATTTACTTAGAACATTATTTAAGAATCATCGATAGTATAAAGTATAAAGTATAAAGTCACGATAGCCGAGTTGTTGGGTGGTCGGAGTTTCGAGTCGTGAGACCCGAGTTCGATCCCCAGGTGGCAGTACCAATGAGTTTTTCTAAAACATATGTACGAACTTCATCGTTGGCTTGGACATAAAGGCAGCGACGGGCTCACCACCAGTCACGTTGTCCCGAAAATATCTTCGGTGGAAGGTGGGTCAAAGGGACTTAATTGTCTAGACTTGACCTCTGTCTACCGCTGTATTGGGAATTGCGTGAAGAAAATAACAACATAAAATAAAAAGTAAGATATATATAAGATAAAAAGTAACATTAAAATAAAAAGAAAATAACAACATAAAATAAAAAGTAAGATATATATAAGATAAAAAGTAACATTAAAATAAAAAGAAAATAACAACATAAAATAAAAAGTAAGATATATATAAGATAAAAAGTAACATTAAAATAAAAAGAAAATAACAACATAAAATAAAAAGTAAGATATATATAAGATAAAAAGTAACATTAAAATAAAAAGAAAATAACAACATAAAATAAAAAGTAAGATATATATAAGATAAAAAGTAACATTAAAATAAAA
This sequence comes from Sericinus montela, assembly GCA_029286605.1. NCBI lineage: Eukaryota > Metazoa > Arthropoda > Insecta > Lepidoptera > Papilionidae > Sericinus > Sericinus montela. The sequence continues at coordinate 33,654 of JAGSMR010000776.1, read as the reverse complement.
AGAAAATAACAACATAAAATAAAAAGTAAGATATATATAAGATAAAAAGTAACATTAAAATAAAAAGAAAATAACAACATAAAATAAAAAGTAAGATATATATAAGATAAAAAGTAACATTAAAATAAAAAGAAAATAACAACATAAAATAAAAAGTAAGATATATATAAGATAAAAAGTAACATTAAAATAAAAAGAAAATAACAACATAAAATAAAAAGTAAGATATATATAAGATAAAAAGTAACATTAAAATAAAAAGAAAATAACAACATAAAATAAAAAGTAAGATATATATAAGATAAAAAGTAACATTAAAATAAAAAGAAAATAACAACATAAAATAAAAAGTAAGATATATATAAGATAAAAAGTAACATTAAAATAAAAAGAAAATAACAACATAAAATAAAAAGTAAGATATATATAAGATAAAAAGTAACATTAAAATAAAAAGAAAATAAAAATCGAAGTCGATCTTTATAGCAAAAATTATTTAAAATCAGTAACGGACTAGGTCTGAAAGATTTACAGACAAATATACAAGAAATTCACTTTCGCACAATTTTTGTTTCGTCCCGAAAAATGTCTTCGATGGAAGGTGGGTCGACTTAATTGTCTAGACTACACCTCTGTCTACCCCTGTATTGGGAAGAAGATATTTATTTATTTCTAAAAAAAAAAATTCCGTGTACCACTATAGCAACCCATTCGAGTAGGTTCTCGGAAATACCTTCTAGATTATTCGTAACACTATGTTTAGATTAAAGATACGGACAGCTCTTAGAAATTCAAATAGCCGATAACGTCAGGGCGCGTTAGTCACGTAGTGTTAGTCAAACGGGTGCACATATATTATCAAGTATCATTCGTAAAAAAAAATAAAAATATCTTCACGCAATTCCCAATACAGGGGTAGACAGAGGTCAAGTCTAGACAATTAAGTCCCTTTGACCCACCTTCCACCGAAGATATTTTCGGGACAACGTGACAGGTGGTGAGCCCGTCGCCGCGTTATGTCCAAGCCAACGATGAAATTCGTACATAAGTCGTAACAACTCGGCTATCATTCGTATACAAAGTTATTTATCCGTACGCAACCTTTCACCTCTTTCGAATATATATTATGAGCTGATAAATGGGGTGTAGGGGATATAATAAAATAACATCATACATTTGCAGTGATACAAAGTTTATTCATATTGGTTTGCTGATATTCATATAAAAGATAATTTATTTACTTAGAACATTATTTAAGAATCATCGATAGTATAAAGTATAAAGTCACGATAGCCGAGTTGTTGGGTGGTCGGAGTTTCGAGTCGTGAGACCCGAGTTCGATCCCCAGGTGGCAGTACCAATGAGTTTTTCTAAAACATATGTACGAACTTCATCGTTGGCTTGGACATAAAGGCAGCGACGGGCTCACCACCAGTCACGTTGTCCCGAAAATATCTTCGGTGGAAGGTGGGTCAAAGGGACTTAATTGTCTAGACTTGACCTCTGTCTACCGCTGTATTGGGAATTGCGTGAAGATGTTTATTATTTATTTATTTCTAAAAAATTCCGTGTACCACTATAGCAACCCATTCGAGTAGGTTCTCGGAAATACCTTCTAGATTATTCGTAACACTATGTTTAGATTAAAGATACGGACAGCTCTTAGAAATTCAAATAGCCGATAACGTCAGGGCGCGTTAGTCACGTAGTGTTAGTCAAACGGGTGCACATATATTATCAAGTATCATTCGTAAAAAATAAAAATATCTTCACGCAATTCCCAATACAGGGTAGACAGAGGTCAAGTCTAGACAATTAAGTCCCTTTGACCCACCTTCCGCCGAAGATATTTTCGGGACAACGTGACAGGTGGTGAGCCTGTCGCCGCCTTTATGTCCAAGCCAACGATGAAATTCGTACATAAGTCGTAACAACTCGGCTATCATTCGTATACAAAGTTATTTATCCGTACGCAACCTTTCACCTCTTTCGAATATATATTATGAGCTGATAAATGGGGTGTAGGGGATATAATAAAATAACATCATACATTTGCAGTGATACAAAGTTTATTCATATTGGTTTGCTGATATTCATATAAAAGATAATTTATTTACTTAGAACATTATTTAAGAATCATCGATAGTATAAAGTATAAAGTATAAAGTATAAAGTATAAAGTATAAAGTATAAAGTATAAAGTATAAAGTATAAAGTATAAAGTATAAAGTATAAAGTATAAAGTATAAAGTATAAAGTATAAAGTCACGATAGCCGAGTTGTTGGGTGGTCGGAGTTTCGAGTCGTGAGACCCGAGTTCGATCTTCAGTTGACAGCATCGTCCCAATGGGTTTTTCAAAACATGTACGAACTTTATCGTTGGCTTGGACATAAAGACGGCGACGTGCTCACCACCTGTCACTTTGTCCCGAAAATATCTTCGGTGGAAGGTGGGTCAAAGGGACTTAATTGTCTAGACTACACCTCTGTCTACCCCTGTATTGGGAAGAAGATATTTATTTATTTATTTATTTATTTATTTATTTATTTATTTATTTATTTATTTATTTCTAAAAAATTCCGTGTACCACTATAGCAACCCATTCGAGTAGGTTCTCGGAAATACCTTCTAGATTATTCGTAACACTATGTTTAGATTAAAGATACGGACAGCTCTTAGAAATTCAAATAGCCGATAACGTCAGGGCGCGTTAGTCACGTAGTGTTAGTCAAACGGGTGCACATATATTATCAAGTATCATTCGTAAAAAATAAAAATATCTTCACGCAATTCCCAATACAGGGTAGACAGAGGTCAAGTCTAGACAATTAAGTCCCTTTGACCCACCTTCCGCCGAAGATATTTTCGGGACAACGTGACAGGTGGTGAGCCTGTCGCCGCCTTTATGTCCAAGCCAACGATGAAATTCGTACATAAGTCGTAACAACTCGGCTATCATTCGTATACAAAGTTATTTATCCGTACGCAACCTTTCACCTCTTTCGAATATATATTATGAGCTGATAAATGGGGTGTAGGGGATATAATAAAATAACATCATACATTTGCAGTGATACAAAGTTTATTCATATTGGTTTGCTGATATTCATATAAAAGATAATTTATTTACTTAGAACATTATTTAAGAATCATCGATAGTATAAAGTATAAAGTCACGATAGCCGAGTTGTTGGGTGGTCGGAGTTTCGAGTCGTGAGACCCGAGTTCGATCCCCAGGTGGCAGTACCAATGAGTTTTTCTAAAACATATGTACGAACTTCATCGTTGGCTTGGACATAAAGGCAGCGACGGGCTCACCACCAGTCACGTTGTCCCGAAAATATCTTCGGTGGAAGGTGGGTCAAAGGGACTTAATTGTCTAGACTTGACCTCTGTCTACCGCTGTATTGGGAATTGCGTGAAGATATTCATTATTTATTTATTTATCGATAGTATATTTTTCTGTGGATATAATGTTTCAGCGATAAAATAATTAAAAGTTGTCAATATGCTGTAGGTACACGTGAACCATTTAAGAATAACATTTTTTATATAAATTTATTCGGATATTTGCAAAAATTTTTTTGTAATAACTTTTTTTTATTTCACTTAAAACTTTTTTCATTTAAACTTATAATTTACACCCATCATTTGATTCTCTACTCAAACCAAAGACAGAATGGCAAGTTTTTTTTATTTATCTTTTTTATTTTATTCACAATTATTAAAGTTAAGTTAGTGGTTAAAGTATAAGTCACGATAGCCGAGTGGTTGGGTGATCGGAATTTCGGGTCGATAGACCCGAGTTCGATCTTCAGTTGACAGCCTCGTCCCAATGGGTTTTTCAAAAACATGTACGAACTTTATCGTTGGCTTGGACATAAAGACGGCGACGTGCTCACCACCTGTCACTTTGTCCCGAAAATATCTTCGGTGGAAGGTGGGTCAAAGGGACTTAATTGTCCAGACTAGACTTTTGTCTACCCCTGTATTGTGAATTGCGTGAAGATATTTAAATTTAAATTTAATTTTAAACAATTGTTAAAGTGTAAATAGTGACTTTTACAATAACACAAAAAGTTTTTTATGAGAATTTTTAATTTTTTAAATTTTTCGTCTGTTTATACTTTGGCATTTGAAAGTAATTGAAAGTATTAATTTTTTAAACATTGTTTTGAGATTATTATAACCAATTAGATCATTAGAAAATATATTATAGATCTATTTTTTCCACATTATTCACCAAGCAAATCTAGTTCACTCAAGTAGCAAAAAATATATAAGACAAGGTTTTAACAAATACTTAAGGTAGCAAAACAAGCGAGTAGAAATAAAAAGTTGATATTTACGTCACAAAAATGTAAAGAAGAAAGTGTGCTGATATCTGTTTACACAGTATAAAACGCTTTCAGAAAATTTAGGTAAAAGACAGATTGTGTCATATTTCCCTTACGCGATTGTTCTCATATCCGGATCTATGTTTGTTTTTACCCGGGCCTTGTAGAGTACCAAAGTACAGTATATAAATAGAATATATAGAGGTGGCATATTGAGAATCGTGTCGTTCGATGAGTAAGAATTTATAACTACACTCGTCTCTTTTCTTTTCACCTCTTTTTTAATTCATTTCATAAGAGTAAGAAATGCATCTTATATGCTATTCTGTTATTCAAATCGTGGACATTACTTATTTCGTGAACATTCTTTGTCTTTAAGAGACCTGAGTTCAATCTTCAAGGTTTTTTTTTTCGAAACTTAACTACGAATTATATCGAGGGCTTGAATATAAATACGGCGAAAAGCTAGACCAGAATTGGGAATGGCGTGAAGATATTTTATATTTTATGTAGTATTTATGTTATTATTTTTGATGTTAGACCTGGGTCAGTATCACTATAATTGTGATATGAATGCTACAAAATGAAATAAAACAAAAGTTACGTTCTGGTTTGCAGACGCAGACTGATCTTAACTTTAGAAAAAACACTTAGATACATTGTACTCTCTACGAAGTACTCAATGCAGAGATAGACGGGAGGGGGGATTTCATGACTATTAATTCACATTTCCTTTTTGGCTTATAAGCTGGTACTGAATTTAATGACTTTTGCCATTGGCTTGAAATGTAAATTCAGCACCATTTACTAATAGTCATAGATGACGCATTTAAAGTCAAAACACGTACGTGGCCAAAAGTAAGTATGTATATAAGGCATGTATGTATGGTCGTGATTGGAATTTAGGGTTACAGTTTAATAAGCGCTTTCAGTGTAAGACAGGTGAATGATATTACAACGAAAACACAAATCATAGAATTTAAACGAGTGTCTTATAAAACAGAAAAATATAAGAGATAATAAATAATGAAAAAAAAAATAACATTTATACATAAGCCACGACAGCCGAAGTGTTGAGTGATATTAATTGGGATCAGAAAACTGGCGTTCGTTCCTCAGGAGGAACAAAAAATCTTTATATTATTGTACGACATTAAAACTGCCTTAGGCTTAGGTTTGGCTTAGGCTTATCGTCTGTCACGAATAAGCTCCGGTGAAATATTGGCTGACATATTTTTGGTCTAAAATAAAAATAAAATATCTTCACGCCATTCCCAATACTGAGGTAGACAGAGGTCTAGACAATTAAGTGCTTTAGACCCACCTTTCACCAAAGACTTCTTCTTTCCAAAAGAAAGGTGGGTCTTAAGTGTATTTATATATAATCGTACAAAGTATTGAAAAACCCATAGGCGCGAGCCTATAACCTCGGAATCAAACTCAAGTCGCATGATTCGAATTCCGATCACCCAAGCACTCGAACATTGTTACTCCACACATAGTTTATTAGTATTTTAATACAAACATAACATTCTTTTCGTGGAATAAAAACCTTCTCAATTTAAATAAAAAAAACAATGAAGATAAAATACAAGCTGCTCTAATTAACTTTGTAGTATGAACAGAAATGTTGTTTTCTGTTCAGAAAATTAATTTATCTAGCACCTGAAAATAAAATACTTTATATAAATATATTATAGATCTATTTTTTCCACATTATTCACCAAGCAAATCTAGTTCACTCAAGTAGCAAAAAAATATATAAGACAAGGTTTTAACAAATACTTAAGGTAGCAAAACAAGCGAGTAGAAATAAAAAAGTTGATATTTTCGTCACAAAAATGTAAAGAAGAAAGTGTGCTGATATCTGTTTACACAGTATAAAACGCTTTCAGAAAATTTAGGTAAAAGACAGATTGCGCCATATTTCCCTTACGCGATTGTTCTCTTATCCGGATCTATGTTTGTTTTTACCCGGGCCTTGTAGAGTACCAAAGTACAGTATATAAATAGAGTATATAAAGGTGGCATCTTGAGAATCGTGTCGTTCGATGAGTTAGAATTTATAACTACACTCGTCTCTTTTCTTTTCACCTCTTTTTTAATTCATTTCATAAGAGTAAGTAATGCATCTTATATGCTATTCTGTTATTCAAATCGTGGACATTACTTATTTCGTGAACATTCTTTGTCTTTAAGAGACCTGAGTTCAATCTTCAAGGTTTTTTTTTCGAAACTTAACTACGAATTATATCGAGGGCTTGAATATAAATACGGCGAAAAGCTAGACCAGAATTGGGAATGGCGTGAAGATGTTTATATTTTGTGTGGTATTATGTTATTGTTGCGATGTTGAACCTGGTCACTTATCACTATAATTGCGGAGTATGAATGCTACAAAATGTGAAGCAAACAAAGTTACGTTCTGGTTTGCAGACGCAGACTGATCTTAACTTCAAGAAAAACTTAGATTCTCCATTAAATTGTACTCTCTATGAGTACTCAATGCAGAACGGAGGGGGGATTTCATGACTATTAATTCACATTTCCTTTTGGCTTATAAGCTGGTGCTGAATTTAATGTCTTTTCACATAATGTTTCATAGAATTATTTACATAAAAATACATTATACATCCAATATTTGACAACCATTTAAAGGTGAATACAGCATGCAACAAGAGACAAAGACACGAGTAACTTATTCTAGTGATTATAATAAAATTGAAAAAAAAAAAAAAAAAAAAAAAAAAAAAAAAAAAAAAAAAAAAAAAAAAAAAAAAAAAAAAAAAAAAAAAAAAAAAAAAAAAAAAAAAAAAAAAAAAAAAAAAAAAAAAAAAAAAAAAAAAAAAAAAAAAAAAAAAAAAAAAAAAAAAAAAAAAAAAAAAAAAAAAAAAAAAAAAAAAAAAAAAAAAAAAAAAAAAAAAAAAAAAAAAAAAAAAAAAAAAAAAAAAAAAAAAAAAAAAAAAAAAAAAAAAAAAAAAAAAAAAAAAAAAAAAAAAAAAAAAAAAAAAAAAAAAAAAAAAAAAAAAAAAAAAAAAAAAAAAAAAAAAAAAAAAAAAAAAAAAAAAAAAAAAAAAAAAAAAAAAAAAAAAAAAAAAAAAAAAAAAAAAAAAAAAAAAAAAAAAAAAAAAAAAAAAAAAAAAAAAAAAAAAAAAAAAAAAAAAAAAAAAAAAAAAAAAAAAAAAAAAAAAAAAAAAAAAAAAAAAAAAAAAAAAAAAAAAAAAAAAAAAAAAAAAAAAAAAAAAAAAAAAAAAAAAAAAAAAAAAAAAAAAAAAAAAAAAAAAAAAAAAAAAAAAAAAAAAAAAAAAAAAAAAAAAAAAAAAAAAAAAAAAAAAAAAAAAAAAAAAAAAAAAAAAAAAAAAAAAAAAAAAAAAAAAAAAAAAAAAAAAAAAAAAAAAAAAAAAAAAAAAAAAAAAAAAAAAAAAAAAAAAAAAAAAAAAAAAAAAAAAAAAAAAAAAAAAAAAAAAAAAAAAAAAAAAAAAAAAAAAAAAAAAAAAAAAAAAAAAAAAAAAAAAAAAAAAAAAAAAAAAAAAAAAAAAAAAAAAAAAAAAAAAAAAAAAAAAAAAAAAAAAAAAAAAAAAAAAAAAAAAAAAAAAAAAAAAAAAAAAAAAAAAAAAAAAAAAAAAAAAAAAAAAAAAAAAAAAAAAAAAAAAAAAAAAAAAAAAAAAAAAAAAAAAAAAAAAAAAAAAAAAAAAAAAAAAAAAAAAAAAAAAAAAAAAAAAAAAAAAAAAAAAAAAAAAAAAAAAAAAAAAAAAAAAAAAAAAAAAAAAAAAAAAAAAAAAAAAAAAAAAAAAAAAAAAAAAAAAAAAAAAAAAAAAAAAAAAAAAAAAAAAAAAAAAAAAAAAAAAAAAAAAAAAAAAAAAAAAAAAAAAAAAAAAAAAAAAAAAAAAAAAAAAAAAAAAAAAAAAAAAAAAAAAAAAAAAAAAAAAAAAAAAAAAAAAAAAAAAAAAAAAAAAAAAAAAAAAAAAAAAAAAAAAAAAAAAAAAAAAAAAAAAAAAAAAAAAAAAAAAAAAAAAAAAAAAAAAAAAAAAAAAAAAAAAAAAAAAAAAAAAAAAAAAAAAAAAAAAAAAAAAAAAAAAAAAAAAAAAAAAAAAAAAAAAAAAAAAAAAAAAAAAAAAAAAAAAAAAAAAAAAAAAAAAAAAAAAAAAAAAAAAAAAAAAAAAAAAAAAAAAAAAAAAAAAAAAAAAAAAAAAAAAAAAAAAAAAAAAAAAAAAAAAAAAAAAAAAAAAAAAAAAAAAAAAAAAAAAAAAAAAAAAAAAAAAAAAAAAAAAAAAAAAAAAAAAAAAAAAAAAAAAAAAAAAAAAAAAAAAAAAAAAAAAAAAAAAAAAAAAAAAAAAAAAAAAAAAAAAAAAAAAAAAAAAAAAAAAAAAAAAAAAAAAAAAAAAAAAAAAAAAAAAAAAAAAAAAAAAAAAAAAAAAAAAAAAAAAAAAAAAAAAAAAAAAAAAAAAAAAAAAAAAAAAAAAAAAAAAAAAAAAAAAAAAAAAAAAAAAAAAAAAAAAAAAAAAAAAAAAAAAAAAAAAAAAAAAAAAAAAAAGATTAAATTTCATTGTGTTTCTGGACCGGTAATTATTTACAAAGCACGCATTCACAATCTTCATTGAATAAAAATTACAAAGTAGGGTTTGAAATTAGATAACCAAAAAGGTTCTTACATAAATAAAATAAAATAAAAATAAAATACAAGTATAAATATCTTCAAGCAATTTCACCTTCGTCCTCGGTGACGAAAACTCACTTTTAATCCACTTCTTTTGAAAATATTTGCATTATGGACTCACTTACTTGATGAACTATTACCTCGCGTTTTACCCAAAGGAAAAAGACATAAAGACAAATACTAAAATAAATTAAAATCTACATTTATTGTACTCAATGATAAAGCAATAATAATTGCTAAAACACTCGTAAGACTACAATTTCTGAATTTTATTGATACGAGATTGATAACAAATTAACAAAAGATAAATTTAACAACGGCCGTTTTAATAACAACTTCCTTAAACATAGCTGACACTAATTAAATTTGCTACAGGAACAAGGGTGAATAGAGTCAAATTGAAATGAAGAGAATCATTTTGTGTGAAACCTGTAGCTAAGCACTTGATCAAAAATAAAAAAAAGATTATATATTTCATTGTGTTTCTGAACCTGTAGTTATTTAAAAAGCACGCATCACCATCATCACAATCTTCATTGAATAAAAAAACTACAAAGTATGGTTTGAAATTAGATAACCAAAAAGGTTCTTACATAAATAAATAAATTAAAAATACAAGTATAAATATCTTCAAGCAATTTCACCTTCGTCCTCGGTGACGAAAACTCACTTTTAATCCACTTCTTTTGAAAATATTTGCATTATGGACTCACTTACTTGATGGACTATTACCTCGCGTTTTACCCAAAGGAAAAAAGATATAAAGACACATACTAAAATAAATTAAAATCTACATTTATTGTACTCAATGATAAAGCAATAATAATTGCTAAAACACTCGTAAGACTACAATTTCTGAATTTATTATTGATACGAGATTGATAACAAATTAACAAAAGATAAATTTAACAACGGCCGTTTTAATAACAACTTCCTTAAACATAGCTGACACTAATTAAATTTGCTACAGGAACAAGGGTGAATAGAGTCGAATTGAAATGAAGAAAATCATTTTGAATCACAATGTGAAACCTGTAGCTAAGCACTTGATCAAAAATAAAAAAAAAGATTAAATTTCATTGTGTTTCTGGACCGGTAATTATTTACAAAGCACGCATTCACAATCTTCATTGAATAAAAAAATTACAAAGTAGGGTTTGAAATTAGATAACCAAAAAGGTTCTTACATAAATAAATAAAATAAAAATACAAGTATAAATATCTTCACGCCAATCCCAATACAGAGGTAGACAGAGGTCTAGTCTAGACAATTAAGTCCCTTTGTCCCACCTTCCACTGAAGATATTTTGCGGACAATGTGACAGTTAGTGAGCCCGTCGCCGTCTTTATGTCCAAGCCAAGGATATAATTTCGTACATAAGTTTTTGCAAATCCCATTAGTACGAGCCTGCGACCTGGGGATCGAACTCGGGTCTCTTGACTCGAAATAGCTCTTAGTGAGCATTTTTTATAGAAAAGGGAGGCAAAGTTCCCCGGTCAAGCCGGCCCATTCATGCAAAAACAAAAGTTGATGCGTGGCTCTACCACTGTATTTGTATTCAACCAGTCTTTTTGTCATAAACATTTTCATTTTACAATATAGGCATGAAACCTCTTTTGTAAATATTTGCATTATGGACTCACTTACTTGATGAACTATTACCTCGCGTTTTACCCAAAGGAAAAAAGATATAAGGACACATACTAAAATAAATTAAAATCTACATTTATTGTACTCAATGATAAAGCAATAATAATTGCTAAAACACTCATAAGACTACAATTTCTGAATTTCTTATTGATACGAGATTGATAACAAATTAACAAATGATAAATATAACAACGGCCGTTTTAATAACAACTTCCTTAAACATAGCTGACACTAATTAAATTTGCTACAGGAACAAGGGTGAATAGAGTCGGATTGAAATGAAGAAAATCATTTTGTGTGAAACCTGTAGCTAAGCACTTGATCAAAAATAAAAAAAAAAGATTAAATTTCATTGTGTTTCTGGACCGGTAATTATTTACAAAGCACGCATTCACAATCTTCATTGAATAAAAAAATTACAAAGTAGGGTTTGAAATTAGATAACCAAAAAGGTTCTTACATAAATAAATAAAATAAAAATACAAGTATAAATATCTTCAAGCAATTTCACCTTCGTCCTCGGTGACGAAAACTCACTTTAATCCACTTCTTTTGAAAATATTTGCATTATGGACTCACTTACTTGATGAACTATTACCTCGCGTTTTACCCAAAGGAAAAAAGATATAAGGACACATACTAAAATAAATTAAAATCTACATTTATTGTACTCAATGATAAAGCAATAATAATTGCTAAAACACTCATAAGACTACAATTTCTGAATTTCTTATTGATACGAGATTGATAACAAATTAACAAAAGATAAATATAACAACGGCCGTTTTAATAACAACTTCCTTAAACATAGCTGACACTAATTAAATTTGCTACAGGAACAAGGGTGAATAGAGTCGGATTGAAATGAAGAAAATCATTTTGTGTGAAACCTGTAGCTAAGCACTTGATCAAAAATAAAAAAAAAAAGATTAAATTTCATTGTGTTTCTGGACCGGTAATTATTTACAAAGCACGCATTCACAATCTTCATTGAATAAAAATTACAAAGTAGGGTTTGAAATTAGATAACCAAAAAGGTTCTTACATAAATAAAATAAATAAAAAAAAAAAAAAAAAAAAAAAAAAAAAAAAAAAAAAAAAAAAAAAAAAAAAAAAAAAAAAAAAAAAAAAAAAAAAAAAAAAAAAAAAAAAAAAAAAAAAAAAAAAAAAAAAAAAAAAAAAAAAAAAAAAAAAAAAAAAAAAAAAAAAAAAAAAAAAAAAAAAAAAAAAAAAAAAAAAAAAAAAAAAAAAAAAAAAAAAAAAAAAAAAAAAAAAAAAAAAAAAAAAAAAAAAAAAAAAAAAAAAAAAAAAAAAAAAAAAAAAAAAAAAAAAAAAAAAAAAAAAAAAAAAAAAAAAAAAAAAAAAAAAAAAAAAAAAAAAAAAAAAAAAAAAAAAAAAAAAAAAAAAAAAAAAAAAAAAAAAAAAAAAAAAAAAAAAAAAAAAAAAAAAAAAAAAAAAAAAAAAAAAAAAAAAAAAAAAAAAAAAAAAAAAAAAAAAAAAAAAAAAAAAAAAAAAAAAAAAAAAAAAAAAAAAAAAAAAAAAAAAAAAAAAAAAAAAAAAAAAAAAAAAAAAAAAAAAAAAAAAAAAAAAAAAAAAAAAAAAAAAAAAAAAAAAAAAAAAAAAAAAAAAAAAAAAAAAAAAAAAAAAAAAAAAAAAAAAAAAAAAAAAAAAAAAAAAAAAAAAAAAAAAAAAAAAAAAAAAAAAAAAAAAAAAAAAAAAAAAAAAAAAAAAAAAAAAAAAAAAAAAAAAAAAAAAAAAAAAAAAAAAAAAAAAAAAAAAAAAAAAAAAAAAAAAAAAAAAAAAAAAAAAAAAAAAAAAAAAAAAAAAAAAAAAAAAAAAAAAAAAAAAAAAAAAAAAAAAAAAAAAAAAAAAAAAAAAAAAAAAAAAAAAAAAAAAAAAAAAAAAAAAAAAAAAAAAAAAAAAAAAAAAAAAAAAAAAAAAAAAAAAAAAAAAAAAAAAAAAAAAAAAAAAAAAAAAAAAAAAAAAAAAAAAAAAAAAAAAAAAAAAAAAAAAAAAAAAAAAAAAAAAAAAAAAAAAAAAAAAAAAAAAAAAAAAAAAAAAAAAAAGATTAAATTTCATTGTGTTTCTGGACCGGTAATTATTTACAAAGCACGCATTCACAATCTTCATTGAATAAAAATTACAAAGTAGGGTTTGAAATTAGATAACCAAAAAGGTTCTTACATAAATAAATAAATAAAATACAAGTATAAATATCTTCAAGCAATTTCACCTTCGCCCTCGTTAACGAAAACTCACTTTTAATCCACTTCTTTTGAAAATATTTGCATTATGGACTCACTTACTTGATGAACTATTACCTCGCGTTTTACCCAAAGGAAAAAAGATATAAGGACACATACTAAAATAAATTAAAATCTACATTTATTGTACTCAATGATAAAGCAATAATAATTGCTAAAACACTCATAAGACTACAATTTCTGAATTTCTTATTGATACGAGATTGATAACAAATTAACAAAAGATAAATTTAACAACGGCCGTTTTAATAACAACTTCCTTAAACATAGCTGACACTAATTAAATTTAATGAACATTAAATTAAATAAATAGAGAGTGTCACGATAGCCGTGTGGATGGGTCGGAATTTCGAGGAAGAAGATTTCGAGTACTGGGTACTTTCCCAGGTAGCAGGCTCGTACCAATGATCTTTTCAAAACCTAAGAGCGATTTATATCGTTGGCTTGGACATAAAGATGGCGACGGGTTCGCCACAAGTCACGTTATCCCAAAAAATATCTTCGGTGAAAGTTGGGTCATAAGGACTTAATTGTCTAGTCTCTACAAAGCATTTAAAACGGCTTCTCCAGCCTTGGTTATTTACCGGCGCCAAACCCAGTTCAAATCAATATTTTTTTATGTTTATTACTATCATTGATTTTTAAGAACATTAGCAATGCCAAATAACATTACTAGTATCCCTGTTAACAAATCCAACAAAGCTGTAATGCTTTTGTCTGTAGCAGTTTATAAGTTAGTCAAATGGCGGGCCAACCGGCGATATTATGTTCCGCAGTGCTTACCCTTAACCAATAGGCTATTGCTGCTTAAATCATAATGTCAATGAATTTAAATATTAAACTATTTTTCCAGTATATTTCAAATGTTTTGTGCAGTTTTTGTACATATTGCGGTGTTTATTTTATTTAATTACATCTCAAGAAATATCAACTTAATTAAGAAAGAAAGATAGGAACATTTATTGCACATGATACACGAACATAGCAAATTGAAGAGAAAATTAACAATGAGAAAAACATAGTTGGAGACGAAACTAAAGTAATTACAATACCTATAAATAAAACATAAAGATTACACGAAAAAAATAACAGTTGTTTATCATTGCCATATGAGTCGTGGTGCAATGGGCAAAAAGATCGACTCAGCTTAATGCTGCAGTTCTCTCAAAACTGTAGCGTTGGTTTACACTCGGCCTTAGTGGCGAGTGACTTACGTCTGTGTGTATTTAGTTTAACAAATAAAAGAAAGAAAGCGTATGTATACAATAATTAAAGGCAATCTAAAGTGTGCTTCACCATGTACGATAACAAATTTAATGTACGATGTACAGAAATTAAAAGAAGAAAAGAAAAAAAAATACGGAGTGTATTTTACTTTTTGTTATTATAATTGCATATAAATAACTTATCATCCAATCATTGAATGGTAATTTTATAGATGAGTTCACATTATTCAACATACATAATGTAAATATAAAATATACAGTAGGACATTTTTAGGACATGGATCCAGTAATTTTCATTATAATTATAAAGTAACAAAGCTCTTTCAAAACACTTTGATATCCTACAGGCATCCGAAAACGAACTTTTCCTATTAATTCGCGTAAAATTAAGTTTTCATCTTTGTTGTCATCATGACACACGTTTTATATTTTAGAATTGGCTCATATGTCACTTTTAAATTGTTACACTTTATTATTTGTTACGAAAATTATGTCTAATTTAAAAGTTGCAGCCTTTCACTATTCACTGTTTGCTAGTTCAAGAAAGTTTAATCATAAAACAAAAACCTTTATTATTCTAAATATAACCTATTCTTGATTCTAATTTATTTTGAATTAATTTGTAAAAAATGGATAAGCGAGAAAGATCTATCAAAAATCTAAATCCATTGCAAGCCTAGGCTGTACGGAATTTTTTCCGTAATCACTCTCGTTATTATTATAAATGATAAAAGTAAGTGACACAAACTTTATACGATATATCTATACGATCTAACATTTATCGAGAATAAAAACATTTATGAATTTTTAATCTTTTTTTTTTTTATGTTTATTACTATCATTGATTTTTAAGAACATTAGCAATGCCAAATAACATTACTAGTATCACTGTTAACAAATCCAACAAAGCTGTAATGCTTTTGTCTGTAGCAGTTTATAAGTTAGTCAAATGGCGGGCCAACCGGCGATATTATGTTCCGCAGTGCTTACACTTAACCAATAGGCTATTGCTGCTTAAATCATAATGTCAATGAATTTAAATATTAAACTATTTTTCCAGTATATTTCAAACGTTTTGTGCAGTTTTTGTACATATTGCGGTGTTTATTTTATTTAATTACATCTCAAGAAATATCAACTTAATTAAGAAAGAAAGATAGGAACATTTATTGCACATGATACACGAACATAGCAAATTGAAGAGAAAATTAACAATGAGAAAAACATAGTTGGAGACGAAACTAAAGTAATTACAATACCTATAAATAAAACATAAAAATTACACGAAAAAAATAACAGTTGTTTATCATTGCCATATGAGTCGTGGTGCAATGGGCAAAAAGATCGACTCAGCTTAATGCTGCAGTTCTCTCAAACTGTAGCGTTGGTTTACACTGGCCTTAGTGGCGAGTGACTTACGTCTGTGTGTATTTAGTTTAACAAATAAAAGAAAGAAAGCGTATGTATACAATAATTAAAGGCAATCTAAAGTGTGCTTCACCATGTACGATAACAAATTTAATGTACGATGTACAGAAATTAAAAGAAGAAAAAGAAAAAAAAATACGGAGTGTATTTTACTTTTTGTTATTATAATTGCATATAAATAACTTATCATCCAATCATTGAATGGTAATTTTATAGATGAGTTCACATTATTCAACATACATAATGTAAATATAAAATATACAGTAGGACATTTTTAGGACATGGATCCAGTAATTTTCATTATAATTATAAAGTAACAAAGCTCTTTCAAAACACTTTGATATCCTACAGGCATCCGAAAACGAACTTTTCCTATTAATTCGCGTGAAATTAAGTTTTCATCTTTGTTGTCATCATGACACACGTTTTATATTTTAGAATTGGCTCATATGTCACTTTTAAATTGTTACACTTTATTATTTGTTACGAAAATTATGTGTGAGTGCTAGAAGAAGACTTGAAGAAGGTTGTGGACTGTTTCTCGTAGAGTCGTCAGAATAGGCACCTTACTATTACCGATTTCTGATACTAAATACCTTTAAGATTGGCAATATACGATAGTTCGGAATATAGAACGAGTTTAGTATATGTACATAATCCATCTCTGTGCTGAATTTCATCTTCCTAGTTTTATAGATTAAGTAATTAGCATATAAGTGAGAGGCAATTCGATATTCTAAATAAAACTATAAAACGTTTATATGAATTAAATTTAATGAACATTAAATTAAATAAATAGAGAGTGTCACGATAGCCGTGTGGATGGGTCGGAATTTCGAGTGAAGAGACCCGAGTACTTTCCCCAGGTAGTAGGCTCGTACCAATGATCTTTTCAAAAACCTAAGAGCGATTTATATCGTTGGCTTGGACATAAAGACGGCGAAAGGTTCGCCACAAGGTTATCCCAAAAAATATCTTCGGTGGAAGTTGGGTCAAAAGGACTTAATTGTCTAGTCCTCTGTCTATTTCCTGTATATAGGACCTGTCCTCTGTCTTTAGGATTGGGGTAAAGATATTTTTACTAAAAGTTATATTTCCGAAATATGCTGAGTAATAAGTGGATTTGTATACAAATTAGGACCTCGTATAAGGCTTACCTTTATGAAGAGAATTGGAAAAGAAATTACGAGAAATGAAGTGAAAAGACAGAGGCTATAACCACCGCAATATTTATGTACCTTATTATATTTTGTGAGAGAAGAAAGGATTCAAATAGGTTCCCCCGTATAAGTTTCTGTACGCAGTTCAAAATGAAATATGCAGTAGATCAACTGTGCGATAACAAATAACTGGATCCCATCTAGACGGAAAATTATGTCTAATTTAAAAGTTGCAGCCTTTCACTATTCACTGTTTGCTAGTTGAAGAAAGTTTAATCATAAAACAAAAAAACCTTTATTATTCTAAATATAATCTATTCTTGATTCTAATTTATTTTGAATTAATTTGTAAAAAATGGATAAGCGAGAAAGATCTATCAAAAATCTAAATCCATTGCAAGCCTAGGCTGTACGGAATTTTTTTCCGTAATCACTCTCGTTATTATTATAAATGATAAAAGTAAGTGACACAAACTTTATACGATATATCTATACGATCTAACATTTATCGAGAATAAAAACATTTATCACTGTATACGGATACAATCCATTAGTCTCTCTGGTTAGCAATAAATTAATCTATGGTCTTCCATAGAACTTATTCACGTGTGTAAAGCAATTAATCTACCTACGCTAAAAGCTAAAAGCGGTTTTACGTCTAAGAGAAATGACGGAATAAATGTTTTATAATTTTAGAAGTTTTCATTTAATTACAGCAATCCATTCAAATTCATAAAGTTATAAAAGTCACACTAGACGTGTAGTTGGGTCGCGTCAAAAGACCCGAGTTCGATCACCTAGGCTCGTATCAATGGGTTTTTCAAAAAACTTATGTACGAATTATAGCGTTACTTACTTAACTGTGCGATTTACACCGTTGGCTTGGACATAAAGACGGCGACGGGTTACACACAACACAACGTGTCACTCTGTCCCAAAAATGTCTTTGGTGGAAAGTGAGTGGGTCGAGAAGGTTTAATTTTGTAGATCGCTGTCTACCCCTGACATAAGTATTACTTTGCAATCCGAGAAATGTAAAGTAACTATTTAATTGTATCACGTAAAAGTAATATGAAAAGCGGCGATGAAATAAAAAAACGTGAATCCAATGTCTGTTACATTAGCCATTTCTCAAGTGAAAATTATTTATGGATTCAACTATATTATATTATGGATTCAACTATATTATATTATGGATTCAACTATATTATATTATGGATTCAACTATATTATATTATGGATTCAACTATATTATATTATGGATTCAACTATATTATATTATGGATTCAACTATATTATATTATGGATTCAACTATATTATATTATGGATTCAACTATATTATATTATGGATTCAACTATATTATATTATGGATTCAACTATATTATATTATGGATTCAACTATATTATATTATGGATTCAACTATATTATATTATGGATTCAACTATATTATATTATGGATTCAACTATATTATATTATGGATTCAACTATATTATATTATGGATTCAACTATATTATATTATGGATTCAACTATATTATATTATGGATTCAACTATATTATATTATGGATTCAACTATATTATATTATGGATTCAACTATATTATATTATGGATTCAACTATATTATATTATGGATTCAACTATATTATATTATGGATTCAACTATATTATATTATGGATTCAACTATATTATATTATGGATTCAACTATATTATATTATGGATTCAACTATATTATATTATGGATTCAACTATATTATATTATGGATTCAACTATATTATATTATGGATTCAACTATATTATATTATGGATTCAACTATATTATATTATGGATTCAACTATATTATATTATGGATTCAACTATATTATATTATGGATTCAACTATATTATATTATGGATTCAACTATATTATATTATGGATTCAACTATATTATATTATGGATTCAACTATATTATATTATGGATTCAACTATATTATATTATGGATTCAACTATATTATATTATGGATTCAACTATATTATATTATGGATTCAACTATATTATATTATGGATTCAACTATATTATATTATGGATTCAACTATATTATATTATGGATTCAACTATATTATATTATGGATTCAACTATATTATATTATGGATTCAACTATATTATATTATGGATTCAACTATATTATATTA
This sequence comes from Sericinus montela, assembly GCA_029286605.1. Lineage (NCBI taxonomy): Eukaryota > Metazoa > Arthropoda > Insecta > Lepidoptera > Papilionidae > Sericinus > Sericinus montela. The sequence continues at coordinate 14,747 of JAGSMR010000776.1, read as the reverse complement.
TGGATTCAACTATATTATATTATGGATTCAACTATATTATATTATGGATTCAACTATATTATATTATGGATTCAACTATATTATATTATGGATTCAACTATATTATATTATGGATTCAACTATATTATATTATGGATTCAACTATATTATATTATGGATTCAACTATATTATATTATGGATTCAACTATATTATATTATGGATTCAACTATATTATATTATGGATTCAACTATATTATATTATGGATTCAACTATATTATATTATGGATTCAACTATATTATATTATGGATTCAACTATATTATATTATGGATTCAACTATATTATATTATGGATTCAACTATATTATATTATGGATTCAACTATATTATATTATGGATTCAACTATATTATATTATGGATTCAACTATATTATATTATGGATTCAACTATATTATATTATGGATTCAACTATATTATATTATGGATTCAACTATATTATATTATGGATTCAACTATATTATATTATGGATTCAACTATATTATATTATGGATTCAACTATATTATATTATGGATTCAACTATATTATATTATGGATTCAACTATATTATATTATGGATTCAACTATATTATATTATGGATTCAACTATATTATATTATGGATTCAACTATATTATATTATGGATTCAACTATATTATATTATGGATTCAACTATATTATATTATGGATTCAACTATATTATATTATGGATTCAACTATATTATATTATGGATTCAACTATATTATATTATGGATTCAACTATATTATATTATGGATTCAACTATATTATATTATGGATTCAACTATATTATATTATGGATTCAACTATATTATATTATGGATTCAACTATATTATATTATGGATTCAACTATATTATATTATGGATTCAACTATATTATATTATGGATTCAACTATATTATATTATGGATTCAACTATATTATATTATGGATTCAACTATATTATATTATGGATTCAACTATATTATATTATGGATTCAACTATATTATATTATGGATTCAACTATATTATATTATGGATTCAACTATATTATATTATGGATTCAACTATATTATATTATGGATTCAACTATATTATATTATGGATTCAACTATATTATATTATGGATTCAACTATATTATATTATGGATTCAACTATATTATATTATGGATTCAACTATATTATATTATGGATTCAACTATATTATATTATGGATTCAACTATATTATATTATGGATTCAACTATATTATATTATGGATTCAACTATATTATATTATGGATTCAACTATATTATATTATGGATTCAACTATATTATATTATGGATTCAACTATATTATATTATGGATTCAACTATATTATATTATGGATTCAACTATATTATATTATGGATTCAACTATATTATATTATGGATTCAACTATATTATATTATGGATTCAACTATATTATATTATGGATTCAACTATATTATATTATGGATTCAACTATATTATATTATGGATTCAACTATATTATATTATGGATTCAACTATATTATATTATGGATTCAACTATATTATATTATGGATTCAACTATATTATATTATGGATTCAACTATATTATATTATGGATTCAACTATATTATATTATGGATTCAACTATATTATATTATGGATTCAACTATATTATATTATGGATTCAACTATATTATATTATGGATTCAACTATATTATATTATGGATTCAACTATATTATATTATGGATTCAACTATATTATATTATGGATTCAACTATATTATATTATGGATTCAACTATATTATATTATGGATTCAACTATATTATATTATGGATTCAACTATATTATATTATGGATTCAACTATATTATATTATGGATTCAACTATATTATATTATGGATTCAACTATATTATATTATGGATTCAACTATATTATATTATGGATTCAACTATATTATATTATGGATTCAACTATATTATATTATGGATTCAACTATATTATATTATGGATTCAACTATATTATATTATGGATTCAACTATATTATATTATGGATTCAACTATATTATATTATGGATTCAACTATATTATATTATGGATTCAACTATATTATATTATGGATTCAACTATATTATATTATGGATTCAACTATATTATATTATGGATTCAACTATATTATATTATGGATTCAACTATATTATATTATGGATTCAACTATATTATATTATGG
>JAGSMR010000776.1:0-7500 GCA_029286605.1 Sericinus montela | reverse complement strand
CATTTCAACTCACATTTGTAATACTTATATCGAAAGTTATGTAAGTACTTGAAATAAAAAAGTCAAGATAGCCAAGTGGTCGGATGAGTGGATTTCGAGTCAGGAGACCCAAGGTAGATCAGAAATTAGGCATGAGATTTTGCAAAAACCTATGTAATGTAGGTATCGTTGGCTTGAACATAAAGGTGACGACAGGCTCACCACCTGTCACATCGTCCCAAAATGTCTTCGATAAAAGGTCAAAATGTCGGCGTCAAAAGGTCTCAATTGTCTGGACCTCTATCGCCGTCAGTGTTCGAAATAGCGTGAAGAAGTAAGTATATGCTTTCGTTTAAATTCTGACGTTTAAATTTTAAAATGTTATTATTCTATTGAAACCCGTATCAAAGTGTACACATCTGTAAAGTTATTTTGCATAATTTTAGATTCCTTTTCATTACAATTTCCGAAAAGGTACAATTTTCGAGGTCTTTTAAATAAGTAAAATATCTATTTTTAACATATTTCTAGTTAAAGATCGTTGTGGATACGTGGGAGTTCTACAAACATAAGATAACGTTTCAGAAGCCTCCACTGTATTATTATTTTACATAATTTAATTTATACACGTGTTTCATTGAAGATCTTTCTAGCGGTACTAATATATAGTATTACCGAAAAGCAATAATTCTACGAATCATAGAGTGTAAATTTCGAAGCATTAAACAATCTACGCGTTAAGACATTAATTATTTCTTTACATTTATAATTTTATTATTAAACACCCACTTTCTTCTTCATCTTTATTCATATACTAGCTTTTGCCTGCGACTTTGTACGTGTGGAACATATATAATAATACTTTTCTTTTCCAAGTGCATAGAAGGTGATCTGCAAACATAAACTTATCTTCTTTATTTCCTTTATTACATATATACATACATACCGGCCTGCGTCTACTACAGGACATAAGCCTATCCCAAGGGGAGGATTTTCCATTGTCACCACGCTTGGCAAGCGGATTGGCGATCGCAGTACCAGACCACTCGCACCTCAGACGCTGCTGCGCATCTTCGGTCTAATTATGTAGGTGAGACATTTTTAGAGATGGTGATCCCGTCATATATCGGTTGCCATTAGGATATTCTGGGCTCTTTCCCTTAGTCGCCTCTTACGACACCCATAAATAGAAAATGAGTGGCACATCTTACACCGTTACCACACGGCTTTTCCTTTATTATCACGTACTTATTGACTGTATTGCATCGAGGAGGAATTTTGGGTAATTCCCACGAAATTCACTAATTGATCTGCTTTTGTTGATAAGTAGAATGGCTTGTACGTGGCCTGACCAGGACTTTGCAGAATAGCGACGTGGAATACAGCCTTTATTCTTCTATGCTTCTGTGTCTGTCACATCTATCCCCCCTTCTCCGCCTACGTTTTCCTTCCCCTTAGCCATTTCTATTTTTAAAACGATAAGCAATAGTGGGCGATGATATTTCATGTCATACAGCTGTGTTCTGTATGACATGAAAAGTATGTAACTGTATCCTTTTACGTACATAATTATTTGTGAAATTTTAGTATCTTTCCTGTGAGTAAAATTTGCAAAATTAACAAACCAAGGACCTCGCTCTTCAGATGTTTCTACCCGGTGTACTTAATTTTGGGCGAATATTTTTCTATACACCGCCAAACTTTCGTAACTTGAATGACGTAAGATACGATAAAGCTCTTTTTTCATTGGAGAAAATATCTTATTCTCTCTTGAGCATAGTAGTTGTGGCTTGGCTATCCACGGAGAAACAAACCCACATAGTCAACGTTACTTTCTAGAGATGCTCGGGATGAGGCAGCCCCTGGAAGAGTCCTTGGTCAGTCCTCTTCGGACTTTGTTCACTAATACCGCTCTCCTTGGCACACACTCCTCATCTGAGATAAAGAGGAAGTAGAATAGGAGTTTTTTTATGGAGTTTTCCCATGCTACCTTATATCCCTTCGTTGATACTGATTCCATAACACAAGAGCAATGTATGTGATGCTGTCCCTATTTGAATATGTTTTTATTTATACTTCACAGGGAGCCCTACTGCTACGTAAAGGTGCCACCGCTTTATGTACCTATAAACGAGCGCTAGTCTCCTATGTGCAAATTTAGGCGGGACAACACATAACACTGTTTTAAAATACAACAGTATATTAGGAAATTAAAATAAATCAAATAATACTAAACCTATTTCAATCATATGTATAAATATAATACATAATGGCCATTTTTTTATAAATAAATCCATATATAGATAGGGACAACATCTCATACATCGCTCCGATCCCAATGTAAGATGCTAATGCACTTGAGGTATGGGAATTGGAAACCACGAAGGCACCACAAACACCCAGACCCAAGAAAATGTAGAAAAGTGGTTTTTCTTCATCGATCCGCCCGGTAATCGAACCCGGGACCCTGTGATGGCGACACCTTGAAAACCGGTGTTTACGCTACAAGTCCACGAAGGTCGCTATTAAAAGTCGACTGCAGCAAATATTGCTCTGAGGGTTTAATATAATAACCCCGTTTGCTATCTGGATTGGCGATCGCAGTACCAGACCACTCGCACCTCATCTCATATCGGTTGCCATTAGGATATTTTTGTCTCTTTCCCTTAGTCGTAATTAATACAGACTATAACATAGTCTAGATAGGAGAACAGAACGTCACCCGCACTATTTTTAACCTTACTTTTGTTATATGCTTTTCTCGTGTGAACATTTAATGTACCGTATGCCTATTACCAATAAAGTTATTAAGTTGTTATTATTATATATACCTATTTTTAAACCATAAATAAACCTGCTGTCTTTTATTCACTGCGATAAAATATTGAATATTAGCCCGAAGAGCTTGCTACATCAGCAGATATGTTTTTATGTTGTTATAATGCGCCACTCATTTCAAAGCGCTAAACTTTATCAACGAAACTACACAATTTTACTTCTCGAATAACGCAGATGGCTAGTGGGAATTATAATGAGCATAGTATCGCATTCAAGTTCCTAGCACATCATGAAATATACATAACCATAACTATTTTTATAATATATTAATTTAAGATATTTCAGCTTCTTCTGCTTCGGTTAACTCTCTACGTAGGTTGGTGACCATCATGGCTATTTTTACTTTCGAAGCTGCAGTTCAGAATGGGGAACGAGTATTGAATTGATGCTGTCATTTTTTTAATTCTTCAGCCGAAAACTTTTTCCAGTAGCGGGTCTTCTTTTACTTTGGATCTTTCCTTGTATTACTAGTTGAAGGAATCGATATCTGTCCTCTCTCATTATATGTCCAAAGTACTGCAGTATTATTGTAGCTGAGTGGTTGGGTGGTCGGAATTTCGAGTCAAGAGACACGATTTCGATCACCAGGTGATCACCATTTACAAATGGTGGAAGAAATATATTTAAAAAAGCATAATAGTTAGAAGGGTTGCAGTTGCAGTTACAGGGGTAGTTAGAAGCCTACCTACCTAGGAGAGTCCATTCGACCCACATTTCACCGGAGCTAAGTTTAGTTTTCGGAGCATAGTTCTGAAAAAATTTAGGATTTCTCTACCTCCAGGGAATCGAACTCGTATCTCTTAGTTCGAATTTCGATCATCCAACCACTCGGCTAAATCCACTTGGAAAAATAAATAACAAAACATTTTATGTAATATAAGGTATTTAATATGCATGTAAGCAAGCACATATTATAATTGTAAATTTCTTTCAGTGCATATAATTGAAATGATTAATGTTTTGCTTACATAAATTATAATTCTTATGTAGAAATGTCGTGTATTGTCATTATTGGTGAAAATTGGGTGTATATTTTTAAGCATATTTTAATTAAATTCACGATAGCCGAGTGCTTGGGTGATCGGATATCGAATCAACGAAACCCGAGTTCGTTCAAAATCTATGTACAATTTATGGCGTCGGCTTGGACAAAAATTCGATGACAGGCTTATCACCTGTCACGTCGTTTCAAAAAATGTCTTCGGTGCAAGTTGGGTCAAAAGGGCTTAGTTTTCGGGACCTCTGCCTTCCCCAGTATTGGGAATAGCGTGAAAATTATTTTTATTAAAATAAAAAAATACTGTATAGAATAACACACGTCATCTAGTCGCAGATTCCCCGTGGCTACCAAGCCAACAAACTGGAACGGTGTTAAGATCTTTATCATATCAACATAACAGCCTGTAAAAGCAAGATATATTTATTCATTTGTTTAAAGTTTTATTTGTTTAACAGCATATACTATTCATGTTAGGTATATAAAATTTACAAAAAATAATTTTAATGCCAATAACTAATTAGGGGGTCATTGTAGAAGCGTGCTCGTCGCGACCCCTGCCAGCCCTTTTCAGGGCTGCAATTCTACACAGCTGCGCACCCATGCCAACAAGGGTTAGGGCGTCCCCCCAAGGCGACGCACACCAGTTCGTCCCCGTTGGTGTGGAATGCAGCGAGCAAAGCGGCGATGGGGACCGCCACCCGTCACGCACAGCCCGACACGGCGGAAGGTGAAGGACGGAGTGCAGAGTTGGCACGTGGAATGTTAGAGGAGGCATGAGAGATAAGACGAATGAGTTGATTGAAATAATGAAAGAAAGAGAATTAGATGTCGTGTTTGTCGGAGACCAAGCGGAAGGGCAGCGGTAGCTTCAGTGAGCTGGCGGGGCGTTAGCTCTATGGTCCGGAGACCCGGAGAGCGAGAGCGCCTGCCAGGGAATGGGGGTGCTGCTGTCGTCTCGGTTGGTCGATGTTATGACTGAATATAAGGTTGTGAACTCGAGACTTCTCTGTCTGCTTTAAATTGGGACTGACGAAGTTATTCCTTTTGGCTGTTTATGCGCCGGTAGCTTCGTCGTCCAGAGCTGAGCTGGAGGAGTTTTGGGAGAATGTAAGAGAAGTTCTAGACTTGGTTAGAGGAAACGAAAGAATTGTCGTATGTGGTGATTTGAATGGATGGGTTGGTACCGCTCGGCCAGGGTACGAGTCGGTGCTTGGAATGTTTAGCTATAAAAGGGTTAACGATGCTGGCAAGCTTATACTGGCTGTATGCAAGGAAAGGGTCTTCTTGTGACAAACACTATGTTTAGTCACAAGAAAATCCATATGTATACTAGAACAAGAGAGAATGAGAGAAGTATGATCGATTTATTCGGTGGATGACCGACTGCGAAAACAGGTGATGGATACGCGAGTGTTCCGGGTGCTGACCTGGGAACGGATCACTATCTAGTGATTACTAGATTTAGGGTCTGTTCGCGGGTTGGCGCCACCGGACGGCGATACCAGAACCACAGTCGGTCGGTAGCATCCGAAGCTGGAAGCTTCAGGAAGCGGACACTAGGGATAAATATCAAGCAAGGGTAGCCGAAAAGCTGGACAGCATCGATGTCAGGAAAGAATTTGTGGAAAAAATATGGCAGAGCCTTAGAGATGGAATGGTTAGTGCAGCGGAAGACGTGTGTGGAACTGTGAAAAGAGGAAGTAGTAAAATGGGTGATGCATGGTGGAATGACGAAGTGAAAGAAGCTGTAAATAAGAAGAAGAAAGCATGGTTAGACTACTTGGCCTCTAGTAATGATAAGGATATGAGAGAGAAGAGGAAAGAAAGATATAAGCTCCAGAAAGTTCACACGAAAGCTTTGATTGAGGAAGTGCGTGAAAGGAGTAGAATGGAAGCGGACGAAAGGTTGTCGCACAACCTCAAGGAGAACTCCAAACTCTTCTGTAAAGAGGTTGGAAGGACCCGGAGTGGTGCGACAGTTCATTCTTAAATGAATAAAGTATATAAACTATAATAAACTTTCGGGAACCAATGACGTCCTCTCAGAAAAATCGGACGTCATGCAGCGATGGAGCGAATTTTATAGAGAGATGTATGCGTGTGATGATCTTAGTGAGGGATCCGGGGGTGACGCCGTGACTGGTACGCCAGACTCGGACCTCGATGACACTGAGGTCATCAGTATGAAAGAGATTGAATGTGCGATTAGAAGTTTGAAATGTGGTAAAGCTGCGGGACTAGACAGAGTTACTGCTGAAATGGTCAAGTATGGTGGGCCACGCGTCTGGGACAGCTTTCATCTGCTGTGCAATTTGTGCTGGCGAACGGGGGCTGTTCCGGATGATTGGCGATCCGCGGTCATTGTGCCTTTATATAAAGGTAAAGGTTCACATTATGACTGCGGGTGCTATCGGGCGATCAGCTTGACCAGTTTAGCAAGTAAAGTTTACTCGAAGGTTTTGACACGTAGGATGCAAGATAAATCGGAAAGATTTCTATGGGAGGCACAATGCGGATTTAGACCTGGAAGAGGATGCACGGATCAAATGTTTTCTCTCCGCATGATCACGGAGAAGCTTCTGGCTGCTAACCAGAAGATTTTCTGTGCTTTTGTGGATCTTGAGAAAGCATTTGATAAGGTTGTAAGGAAGAAAATGTGGGAACTGTTGCCGGGGTATGGTGTGGATGGGCTGTGCAGTCACTTTACTGTGACTATAAAGCCTGTGTGCGGGTAGGGCATGACCTGTCACCCATGTTTAGCGTCCAAACGGGCGTAAAACAGGGTTGTGTAATGTCTTCCTGACTGTTCATACTGTATCTCGACAGCTGTTTACAGAAGCTGAAAGATAGGATGTGAAAATGGGTGACATAAAAGTAAATTGTCTGCTATATGCTGATGATGCAGTGCTTATTGCACCATCAGAGGCAGAACTGCAGGCATTAGTCACGTGTATGAAAGAAGAATGTGAAATTAATGGTCTCCGTTTGAATGCTAATAAAACTAAGGTTCTGGTAAGGGTACATAACGCAGTATTGGTACCGACTTTGTTATATGGCAGCGAAACCTGGGTATGCCAGAAGAAGCATAAAAGCAGGTTGAATGCAGTGGATATGCGATCTCTTCGTAAAATGTGCGGGCTTGGCATTGCAGACCGAAAGCGAAACGAAGAGATTCGCAATATGGCAGGCTTGAAAGATGACCTTGTCTCAAAAATGGATAAGGGCGTGCTTCGATGGTTTGCGCACGTTGAGCGAATGAGTGAAGACTGAATGGTGAAGAAAATATATAGCGCGAAAGTTAATATTAAAAGTGTCGAGGTAGACCGAGACTAACTTTCGAAGACCATGTGAGCAAATTGCTCGAAGAGGGAGGGTCAAGAGTACTCGGATACCTAGACGTGCATGTATGAAGAAGATGATGAATCTGAAAGAAGGAAAGAAGTATGTAGGGATCGTGACACTTGGCGATCTGTTCTCTGGCTACCCTGTCAGGGATTGTGCGTGAAGATAAATAAATAAATAAAATAACTAAACAAAATGTTACAATTTCGAAAAAATAAAATGCAAGGCATTTGTAAATAAACAGACAATTAGTTAAATCTTTCCCTCGACTTTGAATCACGTACTGTGAACACTCTAAATGTGATATGTTATTCTGATTGTATTTGAATGTTGAATCACAG
>JAGSMR010000775.1:0-14988 GCA_029286605.1 Sericinus montela | reverse complement strand
TTACGCAAACGAAAAATACAGAAGAATCACGTACTGTGAACACTCTAAATGTGATATATGTTATTCTGATTGTATTTGAATGTTGAATCACAGTTACGCAAATGAAAATACAGAAGCACAATTTATATGTCGGAAGGATTTAATCGTCTAGACTTCTGTCTACCTCTGTATTGGAGGAATATATGAATATGTTTTTAAAGTAAAAAGTAGCCTACGATCCCACGTTACGCCACCAAAAAATCAGCTTTCTGCCAGTGTAAGTCCCGGTGAAATCGGTCTAGCCGTCTCAGAGATTAGCCGGAACAAACCGGATTACAGACACCTGAAACGTCTGGACCGATTTTGACGGAACTTTCCTGGCGGTAGCTGATGTTTATATGAGTGTAACTAAGGCTAGCATTATTTTAGAAAACAATAATTAGGGTTTAGCGTTAACTACAAAACCGCGAGAGAGCCGCAGGGGCGGCATTTAGTCGAAGGCTGTTGCAATAAGCTTACTTACTTAAGATGCTGCACCGACAAAAGCTTATGTTACTTTCGACTTATACATTACACTTATATAACGTACACACATAACAGCTTGCAGTAGTCACTGCTGGACATGGGCCTCTCGCGTGCATGTGATCGCCACGCTTGGCAGGCCAGATTGGCGATCGCACTGCAATTTTCTCGCAACCTAACCTAACATAACCTAACCTAACATTTGTACTTGGGACGGGTATTATTCCTTGGGGCATCTATGATGATATTATTCCTTGGGGCATATAGACTAAACGGAAAATGTTAAGTAAATCTACTTTTCTACATGTCTCGGGACTGGGTATTTGTGGCCCATTCGTTGTTTCTTATTCCATAACACAAGTAGGTTTACTACTTACATGAGACATCAGTGCAATGTGTGATTTTCAACCTATCAATGTATGTTTCTACACGTATGTATTGTTAGGTTAGTAATATTAAGAAAACCTTGAACATAATTACAAATTCATACTTAATTATTCGAAATCAAGTAACTAAGGCCATTTGTGGCCATGTGTCAATAGTATTTTAACATAAGCCTAAAAGAGATATTGTTTTGTCTAATTTTCCAGTGTTCATGGCTGTGCGTTAATTAAATGTTTACATAGTTTTAATGGATTATAAATCCATTGTTTTAATATTTAATTTTAATATACTGAGGCTATTTATAAAAACAGTATTTGTAATAAGATTTCTTATATAATAATATATCTTAACATTGGTTTTAAAAGAGACGTTGTTTTTGAAGATGTTCAGTGTTCAAGTTAAACGGTCCAATTTATAGTTTTACTAAGTTTAATAGATATTTTTTCTAAATTAATAGTGAAGAACATTTAATTTAAATTAATATTCCGGCCTATTTATTAAAATGGTACTTTTAATAATATTTCTAATGTAAAAGTATTATTTTAACATTGGCTTAAAAGGGATGTTGTATTGACAAACTAGCCGTGGGTTATTCGATGCTGCAACCATGTTTGATGTTAGACGCAACATACAATTAAGAAACTACATTTGTTTTCATATTTTAATTAATGTTGTTAGTATGGATCAATAAACATTATTGAAGTCTAAGTTTGATTTTGATTTGTCTGACCCTTGACAACAGTATTTGTGTATTTATTCATTGGAATGAAATTTAAATTCGTCTATCGACACCAAGTCTATCTCTAGCGGAGATAAAACAGGCGAAAAGAAATTTTTATAATGTTGGAAATACAATATTAACTCTTTTTCCTGAACATTAGTCAGGCACGATCACCCTCAGTTCTAGGTGTCATATTAACGTATTTATTTATTTGTTGCTTGTTTGATTCTTAAAATATTTACACACCTTGAAAGTATTATATAACAATTTGATTTTGTTGATATATACATATTTCTATAAAAGTATATTATAGTAAGTATATTATAAATTAACTAATGAATTCTTTAAATGAATTAATGAATTCTTTACTTATTTAATTTTGTATTATTATTAATTAATATATCTTTCTTAGTCAATGATTATACAACTGTCAGCAGTAGAATGTCTCCCGCAAGATGCTGCGACGACCTACGAACATTGCTGGGGAATCGATCAGGTGCAAATGACACGGGACCTTTCTAATATGGCGATCGCCCGAGGAAGGCGTATGTTCAGCGATAGACTTCTGTTAGACTGTTATGATGACGATGATCATGATAAAAGTGCATGTCACGCCCAGAGATATTGCAATTACACTTTGTTAAATGAAGGTCGTTTATTGAATGACTTAATGTTGTGATTGGTCTACCATCTTTAGATGTATGTTTCTGTTTATATATATTGAGATTTTTGATGTTTTTATACTTTTATTATTTATTATTGAATATGACCTGTCATATACGCAAATTACACTCATTTTTTACTAACATTATCACATGCACACCAGTGTACATATAGATATCGCAATCTCATACTTGTGTCGTTTTCGTGTCTTTCAACGTGGCATTATTAAAACAGAGATAAGTAGCTACTTGTGGACATACGAGTGAGGGCAGAGTTAGAAGTTTCTAGGATTCAAACTTATAACAAATTCAAGTAGTTTCAAGATTAAAGATTAATATCGTGACTTTCTTGGATTGGCTTGTGAAGGCACCTCTAAATACTCTATGTACGTCGGCGGTGCACTTGGACAGCTGTCGCAGTTCCGGGGGCTGGTGCGCGGCAGAGGGCGCTTGCACTCCACAGGGACGAACACCCAGCTGCAGTGGAGGAGCAGGTGCAAACGGCCCCCGTGGCTTAATTGCTAGCGACCCCGATCTTCCGAAGCTGAGGGGTTGATGATTTACATGTGCATACGAATACTCTCTGTCGTGAGTGTCTCCGAGGCGACCAGAGGAGAGCCTACCTACCCTACCTGTCTCGGCCACCAGATTAAAATGAGCAAACTGGTGAAAAAGCAGTCGCCAATCCGCCTGAATGATCCACTTGAGGAAGCCCTGTAGAATCAATGCTGGAAATGGACTTTCATAGGATGTTTTATGTATATACTCAAACTAGCCATGATTCATGCTTTTATAACACAATGAATAGTATCCACTGAAATCCAGTGAGAGCCAGTTCTGTGATATCAGTATCACTGCAGGATTAGCTCATTTTGTTTGGGCTAGCTCCCTAACTTACCGGTTAAGATAATATACTCGTAAAAGATATGAATGGATGTGAATAACACTTGATATATCAGAGCACTTTGTTACGTAACTGATATCTGATTCCTAACCATGACATAATTAATATTCTAAAACAGTATATAAACATTAAAACGTTGAGATAGTGCGTTCCTCTTGGTATCCGAGCTGCTGCACTGCTGCGGACCCCACGTCCAGCGTCACAGGTCCAATGAGAACCCCTGGATCTAGTCACGGGTGATGCCGTGCGATATTGAAATTGAGCTGAAACTCTAATTAAAACATGTCCTTTTAGAACTAAAATTTACTAATAATTTGTTGGTAGTGTTATATTTTTATAATAAATAGAAACTGACATGTTTTAACTGTTTATTTTCTTTAACAATCTACATAAAAACAACCGGCCAGCTCGTCGCTACCCTGTCTAGTGTCCCAAAATCTTCGGTGAAAGGTGGGTCGGAAGGATTTAATCGTCTGAACTTCTGTCTACCTCTGTATTGGAGGAGAGATAGCAGATATGTTTCTAAAATAGTAGCCTACGATCCACGTTACACCACAAAAAAATCAGCTTTCTGCCCAATTGTAAAGAAGTCCCAAACGTTGAAATCAGTCTAGCGTCTAATTAGCGGAACAAACGGACAGACACCTGAAACGTCTGGACCGATTTTGACGGAACTTTCGCTGGCGGTAGCTGATGTTTGCTCAGGTGTAACTAAGGCTAGCATTATTTTCGACGACTAATTAGGGTTTCGCGTTTTACTACAAAACCGCGCGAGAGAGCCGCAGGGGCGGCATTTGGTCGAAGGCTGTTACACAACTAAACACTTACTTAGATGCTGCGCGACCGAAAGCTTATGTTACTTTCGACTTATACGTTACACTTATATAACGTACACACGCAACAGCTTGCAGTAGTCCACTGCTGGACGCAGGCCTCTCGCGTGCCGTAATCGCCGCTTGGCAGGCAGATTGGCGATCGCACTGCAGACCTCGCCTTCTTCCTAACGCCGCCTAACCTAACATTTGTACTTAGGACGGGTATTTATTCCTTGGGGCATCTATGATGATATTATTCCTTGGGGCATATAGACTAAACGGAAAATGTTAAAGAGTAATCTACTTTTTCTACATGTCTCGGGACTGGGTATTTTGTGGCCCATTCGTTGTTTCTTATTCCATAACACAAGTGAGTTTGCTACTTGCGCATGAGACATCGGCACAATGTGTGAGATTTTTCAACTATCAATGTATGAGTTCTACGTATGTATTGTTGGGTTAATTAATGTTAACAGAGCCTTGAGATATAATTACAAATTCATACTTAATTATTCAATCCAAATGTAATTAAGGGCTATTTATATGTGTCCATTATATTTCAACATGTGTTTGCAAAAGAGATATTGTTTTGTCTAATTTTTCAGTAACTATAGCTATTATGTTAATTAATGTTTATATAGTTTTAATGGATAATTATAAATCCATTGTTTTTATTATTTAATTTTAATATACTGAGGCTATGTAGAAAAACAGTATTTGTAATAAGATTTTTATATAATAATACTATCTTGACATTGGTTTTAAAGGACGTTGTTTTGAAAGATGCTCAGTGTTCAAGTTAAACGGTCAAGTATAGTTTACTAAGTTTTAATAGATAATTGTATAAATTAATAGTGAAACATTTAATTTAAATTAATATTCGGCCTATTTATAAAATGGTACTTTTAATAATATTTTAATGTAAAAGTATTATTTTAACATTGGCTTAAAAGGATGTTGTATTGACAACCAGCGGGTTATTCCTTGATGCTGCAACCATGTTTGACATGTTAGACGCAAAGCAATTAAAAACTATACTTGTTTTCATATTTTAAAACGCAATAGCTATGAACATTGAAAATTAGACAAAACAATATCTCTTTTTAGGCTTATGTTAAAATATTAATACATGGCCATAAATGGCCTTAGTTATTTGGATTGAATAATTAAGGCATGAATTTGTAATTATATCTCAAGGCTCTCTTTAACATTAATTAACCCAATACATAATACTGTAGAAACATACATTGATAGGTTGAAAATCACATATTGCACTGATGTCTCATGTGCAAGTAGCAACTCACTTGTGTTATGGAATAAGAAACAACGAATGGGCCACAGCCACCCAGTCCCGAGACATGTAGAAAAGTAGATTTACCTTAAGATTTTCCCTTTAGTCTATATGCCCAAGGAATAATATCACTGGCAGATGCCCCAAAGAATAATACCTGTCCTAAGTACAAATGTTAGTTAGGTTATGTTAGGTTAGGCTATGAGGTGCGTCTGGTAGTGCGATCGCCAATCTGCCTGCCAAGCGTGGCGATTACGCACGCGAGAGGCTCATGTCCAGCGGTGGACTACCGTGCCGTTAAGTGCGTACGTTATATAAGTGTAATGTATAAGTCGAAAGCAACATAAGCTTTGTTGTCGGTGCAGCATCTAAGCAAGTGTTTAGTTGTAACAGCTCGACTAATGCCCTGCGGCCTTCTCGCGGTTTTGTAGTTAACGCGAAACCCTAATTATTGTTTTTTTACCCTAATTATTACAGCCTAGTTACACCTTACAACATCAGCTACCAGTGAAAGTCCTGTCAAAATCGGTCCAGACGTTTCAGGTGTCTGTCCGTTTGTTCCGGCTAATTTCGAGACGGCAACCGATTTCAACGGGACTTACACTGGCAGAAAGCTGATTTTTTGTGGCGTAACGTGAGATCGTAGGCTACTTTTTATTTTAGGAACATATCTTCACACATATTCCTCCAATACAGAGGTTGACAGAAGTCTAGACGATTAAATCCTTCCGACCCACCTTCTTCACCGAAGATTTTTAATAACGGACAGTAGAAGTATTGAGCTTGTCGTTGTTTTGCGTAGATTGTTAAAGAAATAAAACAGTTAAAACATGTCAGCTCTATTTATTATAAAATATAACACAATACAACAAATTATTAGTAATTAGCCTTTAGTTCGGAAGGACATAGTTTTAATTAGAGTTTCAGCTCAATTTCAATATCGCATCGCATCGTTCGTGACTAGATCCAGGCTCCCAATTGGACCTGGTGACGCTGCGACGGGGGTCCAAAAAGAAAGGCAGCAGTCGTGGATACCATGGTGAACGCAATTATCTTAACGTTTTAAATAAGTTTATATATCATTTAGAATATTAATTATGTCACATTAGAACTAGATATCAGTTACCTAACAAAAGTGCCTGATATATCCTGTCTACATCCATTCACATCTTTACGAGTATATTATCTTAACTGGTGTTAGAGCCAGTGCCCAAAAAATGAGCTAATCCTGCAAGGATACTGATATCACAGAATGGGCCCACTGATTTCAGTGCGTGATACTATTCATTGTGTTATAGTGCTACGAACGCGTTAGGTTTGAGATATACATAAAAACAGCTCAAGAATTCGTCTACTTCAGGATTGATTCTACAGGCTTCTCACGATCATTCAGGCGATTGTCGATCGCTTTGTCACCAGTTTGCCTATTTTAATCTGGTATTTTCGAGATAGGTAGGTAGGTAGGGTTTCTCTGTCGCCCTCGAGACACTCATACGGACAGAGAGGATCTGTATGCATGTAAATCATCAACCCCTAGTCAATATGGGGTCGCTAGCAACTAAGCGGGCCGGGGTTTGTGACCTGTTCACGCGTCACGATAGCCAATTCATCTTGAAACTACTGAATTTTGTTATAAGTTTAACTTAGAAACTTCTAACCTTGCCTCACTGTACATCTTACAAGCAGCTACTTATCTCGTGCTAATAATGTTAATGTTGAAAGATTAACACGAAAACGCATAATAAGTATGAAATATGATATCTATGCGTACACTGTGTGCATGTGAGAATGTTATAAAATGAGTGTAATTTGCGTATATGACAGGTCATATTCAATAATAAAATACTTTAAAAGTATAAACATCAAAATCTCAATATATTTTAAACAGAAATATATCTAAAGATGGTAGACCAATCGAGCAAATGTTGTCATTCAATAAATGACCTTCATTTAACAAAGTGTAATTGCAATATCTCATGTGAGTGGCGTACTTCGATTATGATCATCGTCATCATAACAGTTCACAGAAGTCTACTGCTGAACATACGCCTCTCCTGTACATCGCCACATAAGCGTCCTGTGTCATTTGCACTACCACTCTCGCAATACGTTCTGCAGGTCGTCGCATATCTGCAGGAGACATTCTAATACAGTACAGTTGTATAATCATTGACTGCAATATATTAATTAATAATAATACAAAATTAAATAAGTAAAGAATTCATTAATTAATTTAAAGAATTCATTAGATAATTTATAATATACTTAATATAATATACTTAGAAATATGTATAGATATATAGACAAAAATCAAATTTATATACCTTTCATGTGCAATATTTCAAGAACTTCAAATGGGAATTTTATATTCTTTTCACAATGTATGTACATATACAAGCAACAACAACAAATACGTTAATATGACACCTAGAACTGAGTGATCGTGCCCTGACTAATGTCTAGGAAAAAGTTAACATTGTATTTCCAACATTATAAAAAATTTCTTCGCTCTGCTTCGAATTCCGCCAGAGATAGACTCTGTGTCGATGGACAATTTAAGTTCTTATTTCAATGAATAAATACACACATTCTGTTGTCAAGTGTCAGACAAATCAAAATCAAACTTAGACTTCAATAAATGTTTATTGATCCATACCAACATTAATTAAAATATGAAATGCAATGTGTTTTAATTGCTGTTGCGCTAATATCAAACATGGTTGCAGCATCGAATACCCTTCGGCTAGTTTGTCAATACAACATCCCTTTTAAGTCAATGTTAAAATACGTTTTTACATTAGAAATATTATTAAAAGTACCATTTTTATAAATAGGCCGAATATTAATGAATTAAATGCTCACCATTAATTTATACAATTATCTATTAAAAACTTTGTAAACTATAATTGACTGCTTAACTTGAACATCGAACATCTTTCAAAACAACGTCCTTTTAAACCAATGTTAAGATAGTATTATTATATAAGAAATCTTATTACAAATACTGTTTTTTATAAATAGCCTCAGTATATTAAAATTAAATATTAAAACAATGGATTTATAACTATCTATTAAAACTATGTAAACATTAATTAACGCAATAGCTATGGAATGAAAAATTAGACAAAACAATATCTCTTTTAGGCTTATGTTAAAATACTATTGGACACATGGCCATAAATGGCCTTAGTTACACGGATTGAATAATTAAGTATGAATTTGTAATTATATCTCGGTTGCCTTTAACATTAATTAACCCAAATACATACAGAAACATACATTGATAGGTTGAAAATCACATATTGCACTGATGTCTCATGCGTAAGTAGCAAACTCACTTGTGTTATGGAATATAAACAACGAATGGGCCATTAAATACCAGTCCTGGAGACATGGTGAAAAAGTAGATTTACTCTTTAAGATTTTCCTTTAGTCTATATGCCCCAAAGGAATAATATCATCATAGATGCCCCAAAGAATAATACCCGGTCCTAAGTACAAATGTTAGGTTAGGTTATGTTGTGTTGGGTTGCGAGGTGTCTGGTAGTGCGATCGCCAATTGCTCGTTGCGGCGATTACGGCACGCGAGGCCTGCGTCCAGCAGTGACCACTGCAAGCCGTTGGCGTGTACGTTACAAGTGTAATGTATAAGTCGAAAGCAACATAAGTTTTGTCGGTGCAAGTACTCCAAGTAAGTAAGCCGAAGGTGTAACAGCTCGACTAAATGCTGCCCCTGCGGCCTTTCTCGCGGTTTTGTAGCACGCGAAACCCTAATTATTGTTTTTTTTACCCTAATTATTAAGCAGTCTTTGCCACATTCTTACAACATCAGCTACCGCCAGTGAAAGTCCCGTCAAAATCGGTCCAGACGTTTCACAGGTGTCTGTCCGTTTGTTCCGGCTAATCTCTGAGACGGCAAACTGATTTCAACGGGACTTACATCAGCAGAAAGCTGATTGTGGCGTAACGAGATCGTAGGCTACTTTTTATTTTAGAAACATATTCACATATTCCTCCAATACAGAGGTTGACAGAAGTCTAGACGATTAAATCCTTCCATTCCACCTTTTCACCGAAGATTTTGGGACAACGTGACAGGTAGCGACGAGCTTGTCGTTGTTTTTATGTAGACTGTTAAAGAAATAAAACAGTTAAAACATGTCAGTTTCCATTATTATAAAATATAACACAATACAACAAATTACAGTAAATTAGTCTTAGTTCGGAAGGACATAGTTTTAATTAGAGTTTCAGCTCAATTTCTAATACTGCATCGCACGTTCGGTGACTAGATCCAGGGCCCCAAATTTGACTGAGATATTAGAGGACGTGGGGGTCCGTGCAGCAGTGCAGCAGCTCGGATACCTGGCGAGGAACGTAATTATCTTAACGTTTTAAATGTTTATATATCATTTAGAATATTAATTATGTCATGTTAGGAACTAGATATCAGTTACCCAACAAAGTGCTCTGATATATCCTGTTATTCACATCCATTCACATCTTTACGAGTATTATCTTAACCGGTGTTAGAGCTAGCCCAAAAAATGAGTTAATCCTGTAAGGATACTGATATCACAGAACGGGCTCTCACGATTTCAGTGATACTATTCATTGTGTTATAGTGCTTACGAACGCGGTTAGTTTTATATACATAAAAACAGCCTATGAATGTCCATTTCAGATTGATTTCAGGCTTCTCATAATGATCATTCAGGCGGATTGTCGATCGCTTTGTCACCAGTTTGCCTATTTTAATCTTTGGTATTTTCGAGATAGGTAGGTAGAAATTTCTCTCTGTCGCTCGAGACACTCACTGACAGAGAGGATTCGTATGCACATGTAAATCATCAACCCCAGCTTCGAAGGCGGGGTCGCTAGCAACCAAGCTTACGGGGTCAAGCTCGTGACCCGCTCCTCCACGCTGCGTCACGATAGCCAATCTTTAATCTTGAAACTACTTGAATTCGGTTATAAGTTTAAATCCTAGAAACTTAACCTGCCTCACTGTACATCTTACAAGAAGCTACTTCTATCTCTGTGTTAATACGTTAATGTTGAAAGATACGAAAACGCATAATAAGTATGAGATTGCGATATTTTATGTACACTGGTGTGTATGTGGATAATGTTAGTAAAAATGAGGTAATTTGCGTATATGACAGGTCATATTCACACAAAATACTAAAAGTATAAACATCAAATCAATATATTTAAAACAGAAACATACATCTAAAGATGGTAATTAATCGATAAATGTTACTATTCAATAAATGACTCATTTAACAAAGTGTAATTGCAATATCTCATGTGACATGTAATTTTTATCATGATCATCGTCATCATAATATCTAACAGAAGTCTATCAGTTGAACACATGCCTCTCCTAAGGATCGCCACATAGAAAGGTCCTGTCATTTGGATCGAGTCGATCTCCTGCAATGTTCTGCAGGTCGTCGCAGCATCTTCAGGAGACATTCTAATACAGACAGTTGTTAATCATTGACTAAGAAAATATATTAATTAATAATAATACAAAATTAATAAGTAAAGAATCTAATAATTAATTTAAAGAATCATTAGATAATTCTATAATATACTTATTATAATATATTTATAGAAATAGGTATATAGATATATAGACAAAAATCAAAATTACATACTTTTCAAGGTAAAAATATTTTTTAAGAACTTCAAATGAATTTTATATTCTTTTCTACAATGTACATATACAAGCAAATAAATAAATAAATATTAATATGACACCTAGAACTGAGGTGATCGTGCCCTTGACTAATGTCTAGGAAAAAGTTAACATTGTATTTCCAACATTATAAAATTTCTTTTCGTCTGGTTTTATCTCCGCTAGAGATAGACTCGTGTCGATAGACGAATTTAAGTTCTTATTTCAATGAATAAATACACACATTCTGTTGTCAAGGGTCAGACAAATCAAAATCAAACTTAGATTAATAAATGTTTATTGGATCCATACTAACAAATATTAATTAAAATATGAAAACAAATGTAGTTTTTAATTGTATGTTATGTCTAACATCAAACATGGTTGCAGCATCGAATACTCTTTTGGCTAGTTTGTCAATACAACATCCCTTTTAAGTCGTTAAAATAATATTTTTACATTAGAAATATTATTAAAAGTACCATTTTATAACAGGTTGAATATTAATTTAAATTAAATGTTTCACTATTAATTTATACAATTATCTATTAAAACTTTGTAAACTATAATTGACCGTTTAACTTGAACACTGAACATCTTTCAAAACAACGTCCCTTTTAGTTCAATGTTAAGATAGTATTATTATATATAAGAAATCTTATTACAAATACTGTTTTTATAAATAGCCTCAGTATATTAAAATTAAATATTAAAACAATGGATTTATAACTATCCATTAAAACTATGTAAATATTAATTAACGTAATAGCTATGAACACTGAAAAATTAGACAAAACAATATCTTTAGGCTTATGTTAAAATATTGGACATGGCCATAAATGGCCTTAGTTACATTTGATTGTTTACATAGTTTTCGTCACGGCGTCACCAGGTCCAATTGTGAGCCCTGATCTAGTCACGAACGATGCGATGATATTGAAATTGAGCTGAAACTCTAATTAAAACTATGTCCTTTCCGAACTAAGAAATTTACTAATAATTTGTTGTATTGTGTTATATTTTTATAATAAATGGGAACTGACATGTTTTAACTGTTTTATTTCTTTAACAATCTACGCAAAACAACGATAAGCCGTCGCTACCTGTCACGTTGTCCCAAAATCTTCGGTGAAAGGTGGCCTAAGGATTTAATCGTCTAGACTTCTGTCACCTCTGTATTGAGGAATAGGAGGAATATGTTTCTAAATAAAAAGTAGCCTACGATCCACGCGTTACACACAAAAAACTCAGTTTTCAAGTTGTGCAAGTCCCGTTAAAACCGGTTCAGCTGTCTCAGAGATTAGCTGGAACAAAACGGACAGACACCTGGAAACGTCTGGACCGATTTTGGACGGGACTTTCACTGGCGGTAGCTGATGTTGTAAGGTGTACAAGGCCAGTATTATTTTAGAAACAATAATAGGGTTTCGCGTTAACTACAAAAACTGGCGAGAAGAGCCGCAGGTGGGCAGCATTTAGTCGAAGGCTGTTACACAACTAAGCTTACTTTACTTAGATGCTGCACCGACAAAAGCCTTATTTACTTTCGACTTATACATTACACTTATACCAGCGCACACTTAACGACACGGTAGTCCACTGCTGGACATAGGCCTCGCGTGCCGTAATCGCCACGCTTGGCGAGCCAGATTGGCGATCGCACTACCAGACACCTCACGCTAACCTAACAACTAACCTAACATTTGGCCATGGGACGGTGTATTCCTTGGGGCATATAGACTGAGGAAAATGTTAAAGTAAATCTACTTTTCTACATCTCCCAGGACTGGGTATTTGTGGCCGTTGTTTCTTATTCCACTTAACACAAGTAGTTCTTTCTTACACTTGGAGACATCAGTGCAGTGTATGTGATTTTCAGCTTTATCAATGTGTGTTTCTGCGTATGTATTGTTAGGTTAATTAATGTTAAAGGAAACCTTGAGATATAATTACAAATTCATACTTAATTATTCAATCCAAATGTAACTAAGGCGTCAATGGTATTCCCAAATACCATTGCAATCAAATGGTGTCCAATATTGTTTTAACATAAGCCTAAAAGAGATATTGTTTTGTCTAATTTTTCAGTGTCTATATAGCTATTGTGTTAATTATCGTTTATAGTTTTAATGGATAATTATAAATCCATTGTTTTTAATATTTAATTTTTAATATACTGAGGCTATTTATAAAAACAGTATTTGTAATAAGATTTCTTATATAATAATACTATCTTAACATTGGTTTTAAAAGAGACGTTATTTGAAAGATGTTCAGTGTTCAAGTTAAACGGTCAATTATAGTTTACTAAGTTTTAATAAAAATATTTTAAATTAGTGGTGAAACATTTAATTTAAATTAATATTCAGCCTATTTATTAAAATGGTGCTTTTAATAATAATTTCTAATGTAAAAGTATTATTTTATATATTTAACCAAAAGGGATGTTTATTGACAAACTAACGTGGGAGGTTATTCGATGCTGCAACCATGTTTGATGTTAGACGCAACATACAATTAAAAACTACATTGTTTTCATATTTTAATTAATGTTGTTAGTATGGATCAACAAACACTTATTGAAGTCTGTTTGATTTTGATTTGTCTGGACCCTTTGACAAATAAAAAGCTTGTGTATTTATTCATTGAATGAGAATTTAAATTGTCTATCGACACAGAATTCATTCCCTATGGAGATAAAACAGGCGAAAGAAATTTTTATAATGTTGGAAATACAATATTAACTCTTCCTAGACATTAGTCGGGTACGATCACCCTCAGTTCTAGGTGTCATATTAACGTATTTATTTATTTATTTGCTTGTATACGTACATACATTGAGAAAAGAATATAAAATTCTATTTCAGTTCTTAAAAATATTAATAATTTTGAAAGAGTATATAGCAATTTGATTTTGTTGATATATATACATATTTCTATAAAGTATATTATATTAAGTATATTAAATTAACTAATGGAATTCCTTTAAATTAATTAATGAATTCTTTACTTATTTAATTTTGTATTATTAATTAACATATCTTCTTAGTCAATGATTATACAACTGTCTGGTATTAGAATGTCTTCCTGCAAGATGCTGCGACGACCTGCAGAACATTGCAGGAAGTCGATGGGTGTAATGACAGGACCTTTCTATGTGGCGATCCTTAGGAGAGGCGTATGTTCAGTAGACTTCGTTAGACTGTTATGATGACGATGGATCATGATAAGAAGTACATGTCACATGATATTGCACTACACTTTGTTAAATGAAAGGTCATTATATTGAATGACAACATTTATCGATTGGTCTACCATCTTTAGATGTATGTTTCGTTTATATATATTGAGATTTTGATGTTTTATACTTTTTAGTATTTTATTATTGAATATGACCTGTCATATACGCAAATTACACTATTTTTTTTGATTAACATTATCAATACGCACAACAGTGTATATATAGATATCGCAATCTCATACTTATTATGCGTTTTCGTGTATCTTTCAACATTAACATTATTAAAACAGATAAGTAGCTACTTGTAAGATGTACAGTGAGGCAGAGTTAGAAGTTTCTAGGATTTAAACTCGCAACAACTGCAGTAGTTTCAAGATTGTAAAGATTGGCTATCGTGACTTTCTTTGATTATTTCAGGAAGGCACCCTAAGTACTCTAAGGCACGTCGGTGCACTTGACGGCTGTCGCAGTTCCGGGGGCTGGTGCGCGGCGGAGGGGGCAAGCCCACTCCCGGGACGTATGCAGCTGCAGCGTGAGGAGCAGGTCACAAACTGACCCTGCAGCTTAGTTAGCCACTCCCGCCTTCGGCTAGTTGATGATTTACATGTGCATACGAATCCTCTCTGTCCGGTGAGTGTCTCTGAGAGGCGACAGAGGGAGAGCCCTACCTACCCTACTCATCTCGAAAAATACCAGATTAAAATGAGCAAACTGGTGACAAAGCGATCGACAATCCGCCTGAATGATCGCGAAGCCTGTAGAATCAATCCTGAAATGGACATTCAT
>JAGSMR010000774.1:0-18988 GCA_029286605.1 Sericinus montela | reverse complement strand
AGGCTGTTTTTTTTGTATACTAAAGAGAGGCGTATGTTCAGTAGACTTCGTTAGACTGTTATGATGACGATGGATCATGATAAGAAGTACATGTCACATGATATTGCACTACACTTTGTTAAATGAAAGGTCATTATATTGAATGACAACATTTATCGATTGGTCTACCATCTTTAGATGTATGTTTCGTTTATATATATTGAGATTTTGATGTTTTATACTTTTTAGTATTTTATTATTGAATATGACCTGTCATATACGCAAATTACACTATTTTTTTTGATTAACATTATCAATACGCACAACAGTGTATATATAGATATCGCAATCTCATACTTATTATGCGTTTTCGTGTATCTTTCAACATTAACATTATTAAAACAGATAAGTAGCTACTTGTAAGATGTACAGTGAGGCAGAGTTAGAAGTTTCTAGGATTTAAACTCGCAACAACTGCAGTAGTTTCAAGATTGTAAAGATTGGCTATCGTGACTTTCTTTGATTATTTCAGGAAGGCACCCTAAGTACTCTAAGGCACGTCGGTGCACTTGACGGCTGTCGCAGTTCCGGGGGCTGGTGCGCGGCGGAGGGGGCAAGCCCACTCCCGGGACGTATGCAGCTGCAGCGTGAGGAGCAGGTCACAAACTGACCCTGCAGCTTAGTTAGCCACTCCCGCCTTCGGCTAGTTGATGATTTACATGTGCATACGAATCCTCTCTGTCCGGTGAGTGTCTCTGAGAGGCGACAGAGGGAGAGCCCTACCTACCCTACTCATCTCGAAAAATACCAGATTAAAATGAGCAAACTGGTGACAAAGCGATCGACAATCCGCCTGAATGATCGCGAAGCCTGTAGAATCAATCCTGAAATGGACATTCATAGGCTGTTTTTTTTGTATACTAAACTAACCATGCTCTATCCGCTGTGCTGTCTAACAACGACGTCGAGGCAATGACCTATCTTTGGTCTTGATTTTTAAAGTTGTTATCTCGCCATCTGACGCTTTATAGTCTAACCAATGATTTTAAGATTGCAGATAAAATGTATGTGTGCGGTTACACACGATAGAAGTCAAACTTCAGTAAATCGACAAGAGATGAGAAAAATATATAAATAAATATCTTTTTTATATCGCAATTCCCAATACAGGGGGTAGGCAGAGGTCTTGTCTGAACAATTCAGGGTCCTTCGACCCACACCTTCCACCAGAGATATTTTCGGGACAACGTGACGGGTGGTGAGCCCATCGCCGTCTTTATTTCGGCAATGATATAATTCCGTACATAAGTTTTTATTTTGAAAAACCCATTGGTAAGAGCCTGCCATCTGGGGATCAACTCGGGTCTCTCGATAAATTCCGACCATAACCACTCAGTTATCGTGACTTTTGAATTAGATGAATATATACAACAAAGGGTACCTTAGTAATTACAAAGTTTATAAAATAAATATGTATATTCTGTCTAATTCTCTGCCAACTTTCATCCTACAAAATTTTATAATTGTGTCTCTTACTTATCGTTTTTTCCATCGCATCAGTTTGAAATAACGATTCTGAATTAATTTTACTTCTAAAAATATCTCAAAAGCATTCTAATACTGAGACAAAGTCCTTTCGACCCACCGTTAACCGAAATTATTTTTGGGACAATGCATTGGGTTAGTGACCATGTCCCCTTCTTTTAGTCGACATTGGTAACGATCTAAACCGTTCATAAGTTTTTGAAAATACCCATTGGTCCCTACTCACACTCGCCAGACAGAAGCGCAAGTTTGTTACACTTCTACTTCCGCCAGTATTCTGTGAGGGTCAGCGTGCTTCCCCGGGACAGGCAGGCATTCATGCAACAACAAAAGCTGATGCGTGGCTCTACCATAATCAAAACTTTACTGCCATTATTCTCCTCATATTTCCAGACAGACTGGTGCCCACCAATCTAAAAATAGTTGATTTCATCGCATTGTTGTGAGAATATCTTGTTCGCGGACCTATGTTCTTTTCCTTTTTGTAACATAACTTGATTTTTATGCTGCTCGTTCTTTTTGTTCTTTAAATATTTTGCTCCCCGAATAGTCCCGTTAATGGTCCATAGGTTTATTTTTACCGTTAAATGTAATGTATGTACGCATTTTTAGTATAATTTTAATGCTCAGTTGCCTGTGTGGGGCAGAATAAATGTTTTATATACTGACCTAGAAAAATATTATGTACACATAATGTCTAATATATTACTGTTTTTATAAATTAAGTAAAAATAAGAATATTCGTTATATGTACATGTCTTTTATTTACACCATATTATACAATGTGGGGCTCAAACTTAAATATTTAATACTGTTAAATCCTTGTTTAACATTTGTATAACTATGGAATATACTTTTGTTGTGACTGAGGTCGATATTCGCATCACGTCCTGAAGCCAAGATTTCGATGATATAAAAAATATGTTCACGCACAATACTTGGGCAAACAGAGATTGAACAATTAAGCCCTGACTCACCATTCGTCGTTATTTTGTAGGACAACATGACGGGTGACGAGCGTGTTGTCAAAGCCAGCATAAACCGTACGGTTTAAAAAAAACTCTGGTACGAGCCTACGACTTGGAGTCAAACTCGGGTCTTTTGACTGGAATCTTTCAGAAATGACACGCTGTTTTAGTCTTTGGCCGAGGGTGCAATAAAGACTAAGTGTGATAAGACTTCGTAAATTTTACCTACCTCATGAAAATGGCTTTCATCTCATATTAAAATAACAAACATCTGAATGAGGGCAATATGGATACGTGGTGACTGTTTCCAACACTTTCAATACCATGAAATCTGGCGTAAACAATTGTGCGTTGGCGGATTGGAGGAATTATCAATAGTCTGATTGTATTCAAAACAGTTTTGTGAAATTGTTTGTTTTGTAATATATATTATTTCTTTCTATATAGAGAAAATAAGACCCTAAAGCATACAAAAGTACGTGAGATGATAGATGATAATACAAAACATTAAATCCATGAATTAAACAAAATCAGCCGGTATTCCAAAACTCAAGACCCACATTGTTTATTACGACAGTGATGATCTCAAATGAATAAATAACAAATATATGTTATATAAATTTATTAATTGTTTAACATTTGTACTATTTAGAATATAAAGACATAACTGAAAACCAAACACTCAAAAGAGAATTTAAACTTAGTTTTGTTCAAAGGAGATCGATTAAAACCCTCCGCGGTTTTTTTGAGGTCGGTTAAAAGCCTTAACAATGGATTGAAGAAAATCTGTTCAGCTGTTTAAAGATCATGAGCCTATTTCTGATGAAATCTTTCTTCGTTTTTTATAGAATAGGGGGCAAACGAGCAGGTGGCTAACTGACAACTAAACATCTAGTCCGATAGTCATTCAACCCATGAAGCAGAGCCACCAGTGGAGTATCTGAAATTAAAAACAAAAATAGATGTTGGTAAAGTTTGGAAGGAAAACAAAATGTGCATCGGCAAATTAAAGACCTACTAATTGATCTCCCAGCACTATGGAACGGTAGCAATAAGGGTACAGTGGGATGATACAACAAACCAACAGAATGGAGCAAAAGTTCGAAATTATAAAAGGAGCAAGAAGAAAGATTAGAAAACTAGAATAGAAATAAAGGAACTCAAGACATTACACAAGCGTGAGAGGACTGAGGATATATCGGTTTGAATTAGATGATCAAATGATTGACAGCTACGACGATTATTCTTGAAAGGTCAAATATGGACTGGACGCAGGACAGCCACAAAAGGACAAAAGATAGCTACGACATTTTCCACAGAACTACTGGCTGGATGGTCTACTTCTGTGATGAGAGGAGAAAAACATACCTGAGGCTGACTAGGGAGGGTTTTCGTCGATACCCAGAAGTGAATTAAGGCGAGAATGCCAAGGCAGGAGGAGCATATGCAGACAGGAACGAGCAACTACCATCAAAACAAAAGAGGGAGACTTGACGGATAAAATAAGTGCTGTAATTATGTTCCATGATGCTACAAAACAGGACGGACGAAGCTGAGGGACAGTTATAGGAGCTTGACAGAACTGACCACAATAGTGGAAGAGATGTGGGAAATAAAGAGGTCTCAATCATAAAGCCACAAGGTGTCAATATTATAAGTAATACGGAAGATGCTAGGAAGCATTGTCTCCGTGGAAAAGATATCAGTCTAGAACTGAGGATACCAAAAAGGGAAAGGGAAAGGACAAAAAACATAGAATCAGAAAAGGAGATGAGATACTGAATACAGAAAGGGGACAACCACATACGCTGATACTGTGCAGCTGAGAAAGGAATGTTGAACCGCGCTGCCAGAAAGCATAAAGGGGTAAAAAATGATGTCAAGGGACAAGAAAATCTACTTGCGGGAGGGAAGTTAAGAAGGGGCTAAATTTATGTCATCTACAAGAAAGGATAGAGCTGCCAAGGTTTCCATGCTGGGAATATACTACAGCTACGAAGCTGGGCATTGGGAGGACAGGAGCAAAGCATGCAGGAAATGCTCGGAATGGGCCATATCGCCAACGAATGCAAAATGACCAATTCTGTCCTCTCTGTAACAAAAAAAGGACGCTAGCTGGCACCAGTAGATGCCAACTTTCCTGGAGGCACTTGAAACTGCGAGGCGAAACCACCCTCATAGTAAAAATGGCTATTAATGTTCTACAAATAAACATAGACTGAGGGAAAGCCGCGCACGACCTCCTCTTGGCAAATCATGAGCAGCACAAACGTAGATATCAGTCCTCCGAATTTAGAAAATAAAAGTTGGATGGGAGGTGATAACAGAGGGGATGCAGCCTGTAGTGATATATTAAACAGACTAAGACGGTTGCAGAAATCAATAGAGGAAATGGGTTTATAGGTTTTAAAATGAAAGACTTCATCGCGTTTAGTTGCCAGTATATCTCTAACTGCACATTTGAAGAGTTCAAACCCAGACGTCGATGAACTTTGGACAGTGCTCAAAAATAAAGATACCGATCCTAGTGGGCAGGAGGACGGAACCCCGGCATCGAGAAAGCGGGGTAGCGGCGTAACCAACAAAGAGGCCACTACCTGCTGGAATCAGGTGACCTTGACGTCATGTCATTATGAATGAGGGTGCGACCCCAACTTTTGAAAGAGGAGATAGAACATCTAGGCCCGATATCACAATTGCCTCTCTGAAACGCTGGCAGGAAAGATAACTAATCAAGGAAAAGCAGACGAGGAGATCATGAGTGGACATACATATAAAGTGTACGAAATAAAATATGCATTGCCTTTTGTAATTCTGTGGTCATACTCAGAAGAAAAGCAGAACCTGCAAAGGCTGATATGGAAAATTTCAGTAAGAGACTGAAAGGAGCGCAGATCTCGACTCCTTGAACTGGTACAGGCTACCACGGAGCGTGTGACGCCTCTATGCCGAAAAACAACTTTAAAAAAAGGAGCCTACTGGTACAGAAACGGCACAAGGAAGAGGTTTAAAGCAGAAGAAAATATAAGAAGTAATAAAAGCTGAGAAATGAATGACAAGGAAACATCGAAAAAATGAGTACAAAAAGAAGTAAAAAGAAGAAACTTGAATTGCAAAGACGAATTTGGAAAGCGAAAACGATAAATGGAGGGAAGTGTGAGGAAGTAGATAATGATGTATGACTGGGATACAAGATAGTAACAAAAAGTTGCGTGGAAACTGACCTTAGTAAATATGTATGGACAAAATCCAGGCTATAGTGATGGCCTTTGGTGGGAACGTAAGACGAAACCACAGGAGTTCTCAGAGACTGGAGGAGGAGATCAACCAACTAAAAGCTCGCATAAGCCTACAGCCCTGACCTGACCAAACTCGCCGGACGTGTGAAGCTAGTGATAATACCAGTAGGATAAGGCTTGTATTACAGAAGGTATTATTCATGCTTCCCCAACAGCTGGAAAATAGCTAGATTAGTCCTACTTAGAAACCAGGCAACCTAGCTGATGATCTCAGGCACAGGCCGTTGTGTCTACTGACTGCTGGCAGCCCTAGAGCTGTCATTGATAAGGCGGTAGAATTGAAAAACACTTAAGGGAACTTGATCACAAGGATTCACAGTACGGGCTTAGGGAAGGGAAGGTCCACAGTGGATGCAGCCAACAAGCTGTTGAAGATAGGAGAATGCGAGGCGAGCAAACCCATCGACCAGAAGAATCTGCGCTGTAGTGGCTCTTAGACGTTCGAAATGCTTTTAACTCGGCATCATGGGAACTCATCCTGAGGAAATTGCTGCAAAGACATACCACAATACATATACAACATCATAAGCAGCTACCTCGAGGATAGATATATCATTATGACGGACGGCGCGGGAACTGTCAAAAGAAAAGTGGTCACCGGTATGGGCCCAATAGGCTCAATATCAGCCCAAATCTCATGGAACATATTGTACGATGGGGTACTACGCCTTAAACTGGGAACAGGGCACAATCGATAGGCTTCGCTGATGACCTGGTTCTGGTGGTCACAGCGAGAAAAAGAAAAGGAAGTAATGACAATATGAACATAGCCCTGAAAAGATAAGGATGGAGAACAGAAGAGACTGCACTTGGCACCAGAAAAGACAGAAGCAACGTCTTAAGTGGCAGAAGGAAACTGAGCGAGATCTATTTCACCGTACAGGGCGTCAGGAGTAGAGCCAAAGACAGACAAAATACCGGCATCTGGTTCGATAAAAGTTTGAAGTTCCATAAACACATTGAAGAAGGCGACTGGAAAAGCCAAAGATTGACGGTTGCTCTGGTCAAATTAAGGCTCAGAAAAAGGAGCTGATCAAGCAAGCGCAGACTGTTGGCGTCCGGCAATAATCTGTAATGCCTCTATGGAGCACCGGTGGCAAAAGTCATAAGCGTATAAAATATAATATCATGTTCAGCAACCACAACGGCGGCTTGCACACGCATCTGTGGAGCCTATCGTACCATTTCTTTGGATGCGGTTTTGGTGATAGCGGGTTCATACCAATAGAACGTCTAGCTCAAGAACGCCTGCGCCACTACTATGAAAAGACAAGAACGAAAAGAAGAAGAAAGATCCCAGCCAATGACAGTCAGGAACAAGACTGGCAGAAGAAGGGAAAAGGTACGTGGACCCGAAAAAATCATACCCAACTTCAGAACCTGATGAAAGAAAACATGGAGAAATAGATGATTGCCTGACACAAGCCTAAGTGGCGCGGAGTCTTTAACACCCATTCCATGCAATAGGGAAGCAGAAAATGACATGTGCCCATACTGCAAACACGTAGACACTGAGCACGCCCTGTTTGAATGTAATGAATTTCAACAAGGTAAGAGAGAAACGGAAGGAAACGATGGAAAAGTGACATCTGAAAATGTGATAGAAAGAATGACGAAAAGTGGTGTTACGGGATAAGTATGCGGAATGTTCCGGGAAATAATGAGTAAGGGAAAAGACGAAAAGGCAAAGACAAGAAGCTG
Organism: Sericinus montela; assembly: GCA_029286605.1. Classification (NCBI taxonomy): domain Eukaryota; kingdom Metazoa; phylum Arthropoda; class Insecta; order Lepidoptera; family Papilionidae; genus Sericinus; species Sericinus montela. The sequence continues at coordinate 11,496 of JAGSMR010000774.1, read as the reverse complement.
TTGCGTAAAGACAAAAAGCCTCTCTGGCGTAATGCGCAAGCGATTCCGGAGAGGACGGAGACTAACGGAAGGGGTTTCAGTCCGTAGGTTACTGATACGTTCTCAGTAGAGTCGGGCATACCATCTGGCCTCAGCCCATGGTATCTGGCGAGGATTTCCCCGCCGACACAAAATAAAAGCAAAACGTGACAGGTGGTGAGCCCATCGCCGTCTTTATTTCCAAGCCACGATATAATTCTGTACATAACTTTTATTTTGAAAAACTCATTGGTACGAGCTAGCCACCTGGGATCGAACTCGGGTCTCCACTGAAATTCCGAGAAGGAAACGCACTGGTTATCGTGTGGACTTTGGAATAAAATGAATATATACAACAAGGTATATTAATTACAAAGTTTATAAATAGTATATATTTCTGTCTAATTCTCTGCCGGCTTCATCCCACAAAATTTCTATAATTGTGTCTCGTTTTTCCATCGCATCCGGTTTGAAATAACGATTCTGAATTATTTTTACTAAAGAAAAATATCTCAAAAGTATTCCTAACACTGAGACAAAAAGTCCTTTCGACCCACCGTTAACTGGAAATTATTTTTTTAGACAATGACAGGTTAGTGACCCTGTCCCTTCTTTTCTTTTGGTCGACATTGGTAACGATCTAAACTGTTCATAAGTTTTTGAAAATACCTATTGGTACTTATTACCTGGTGATCGAACTGGCCCTTTGATTCGAATTCGATCACCGAACCACTCGGCTATCGAGATTTTTATTGTGATTTCAGATAATTGTATAATTTTGGTTGAGACAAATCATCGAGCGATGCGCTGGACCAAGTACTTTTATTTTTATAGAAAAGGGAGGCACAAGTGATGCGTTTCTCCCTTAGGATGCTCGCCGCCCTTCCCCCAGAATTGCGTGGTGGAGGGGGGGGCACTGTTTTCTGCACTTTCGCTGACGAAATGCAGAAGTTTTGCCAGACTTCTACCCACGCCGGTATTCTGTGGGCCGTAGTACTTCCCAGTCGAGCCGGCCCAACAACAAAACTGATGCGTGGCCTACCACAAAAACTTGCCATTGTTCTCCTCATATTTCGAACAATTCGTCGCGTACCAATCTAAAAATAGTTGATTTCTCTATCGCATTGTTGTGTGAATATCTTGAGCGCCCGTTCTATTCCTTTTTGTAACGTAACTGATTTTATTCTCACTGCTCTTTGTTCTTAAAGCTTATTGCCCCGAATGATCCGTTAATGGTCCATAGGTTTATTTTTAATGTTAAATGTAAAGTATGTACATTTTGGATATAATTCTCAATGCTCAGTTGCCTGTGGGCAAGAATAAATGTTTTATATACTTGACTGAAAAATATTGTACATAATGTCTAATATATAATACATTTTATAAATTAAAATAAAACAAGAATATTCGTTATATGTATGATGTTCTTTTATTTACACCATTTAATATATAATGTGAAACAAACTTAAATATTTAATACTGTTAAATCACTTGTTTAAGCATTTGTATACCCATGGAATGTACTTTTGTTATGACTGAGGTCGATAACCGCATCACGTCTAAAATAAGATTCGGTGATATAAAAAATATGTTCACGCCTTTCCTAATACTTGGGTAAACAGGTCCAGGACACCGGTCTTTGACCACCATTCATCGTTACTTTTGGGACAACATGACGGGTGATGAGCGTGTCGTCTTTGAGTCAAAGCCAACATAAACGTAATGTTAAAAAAAACTCATTGGTACGTATTTCCAATACTTAAGTCTGAACTCGGGTCTTTCGACTGAATCTTTCGAAATGTATCATACGGTTTTGTCTTTACTTGGGGTTGTCAAAGACTAAGTGTGATAAGACTTCGTGAGGGTTTTACCTACCTCATAGAGAAAAGTAACTCATCTCATATTAAAATAACAAACATCTGAATGAAGACAATATGGATAAGTGTTGACTACATTCCAACCCCTTTCAATACCGCTGAGGGAAACTAAGCGTAAACAATTGTGCGTTATGATTGGGGAATTATCGACAGTCTGATCAGTATTCAAAACAGTTTTTTTGAAATTGTTTATTTTGTAACATATATTATTTCTTTCTATATAGAGAACTAAGACCCACAGTTACAAGCAGTACGTGAGATGGATAGATGATAACATAAAACACATTAAATCCATGAATTTCGTAAAACAAAATCAGCCACATTATTCCAACCAAAAGACCCACATTGCTTTCATTACGACAGTGATGTGATCCTCAAATAAGAATAAATAACAAATGATATATGTTATATAAATTTGCGAATTGTTTAACATTTGTACTATTACAGAATATAGAGAACATAACTGAAAACTAAACACTCAAAGAATTTAAACTTAGTTTTCTTTGTTTCAAAGGAGACTTGATTAAAACCTCCGCAGTTTTTGAGGTCCAGTTTAAGTGTTCTTAACAATGATTAAGAAAATCTGTTCAGCCGTTTAAGATCATGAGCTCATTTCTGTTAAATCTTCTCTTTTCGTTTTTTTTACTAGAATAGGGGGCAAACGAGCAGGTGGCTGACTGACAGCTAAAACTGACTAGTCCGATGGTCATTCCAACCCCGCTGAAGCAGAGCCACCAGTGGGTATCTGAAATTAAAAACAAAAATAGATAAGTTGGTAAAGTTTGGGAAGGAAAACAAAATGTGCATCGGCAAATTAAAGACCTACTAATTGATCTCCCAGCACTGATGGGACAGGTAGCAATAAGGTACACAGGGATGATACAAACAAACCAACAGAAATGGAGCAAAAGTTTGAAAATTATAAAAGGAGCAAGAAGAAAGATTGAAAACTAGAACGAAATAAAAGGAACAAGACATTACACAAGCGAGACTGAGGATAGACATCAGTTTGAATTAGACGATCAAATGATTGACAGCTACGACGATTATTCTTGAAGAGTATCAAATATGGACTGGACATAAGGACAGCTACAAAAGGACAAAAGATAGGCCACGGGGACATTTTTCCACAGAACCACCGGCTGTATTGTCACTTCTGTGATGAGAGGAGAAAACATATAAGGCTGACTGGGAGGGTTTTCAGCCGATACCCAGAAAGTGACCAAGGGGCGAGGAATGCCATGCGCAGGAGGGGAGCATATGTGACAGTCAAGTTGAGCAGCCACCATCAAAACAAAAGAGGGAGACGACGGATAAAACAAATTACTGTAATTATGTTCCATGATGCTACAAAACAGGACGGACGAGAAGTCAGAGGGACATATATGAACTTCTGACAGACAGCCACAATAGTGGAAGAGATGGGAAATAAAGAGGTCTCAATCATAAAGCCACAGGTGTCAATACAGGCGTAATACGGAAGATGCTAGAGTACTGTTCCGTGGAAAAGATATCAGTCTAGAACTGAGGATACCAAAAAAGGGGAAGGGAAAGGACAAAAAACATAGAATCAGAAAAGCGAGATGAGATAATAGTCCTTAGAAGGGGACAACCACATACGCCTTGATACTATGCAAAGAGGCTGAAAAGAAGAATAAAAGGAACTGCGTCGCTAGAAAGCATAAAGGGGTAAAAATGACAGCCAAGGGACAAGAAAAATCTACTTGCAGGAGGGAAGTTAAGAATAAGGATAAATTTATGTCATCTACAAGAAAGGATGAAACTGCTGCGATGTTTCAAGTGCTAGAATATGGCCATAAAGCAATAAGCTTAGAGCAGGGAGGTGGGAGCAAAGCATGCAGGAAATGCTCGGAAATGGGCCATATCGCCAACAGTGCAAAAATGACCAATTCTGTCCTCTCTGTAACAAAAAAGGACACATAGCTGGCACAGTAGATGCCCAATGATCTTCCTGGAGCACTTGGAAACTGGCGAGGCGAAACCACCCTCATAGTAAAATGGCTATTAATGTTCTACAAATAAACATAGACCGAGCTGCACGACCTCCTCTTGGCATGCAAAAACCCAGCACGAAACATGTAGATATCATGGTCCTCTCGAACCTAATAGAAAAATGGCAAAAGCTACTGGATGGGAGTGTGATACCAGAGGGGATGCAGCCTAGTGATATTAAACAAGACTATGACAGTTTGCAGAAATCAATAGAAATGGGTTTATAGGTTTTAAAATGAAAGACTTCATCACGTTTAGCTGCTATATATCTCTAACTGCACATTTGAAAGTTCCAAATCAGACGTCACGATGAACTTTGGACGGTGCTCAAAAACAAAAGATACCGATCCTAGTGGCAGGAGACTTCAACTCAGCATCAGGCGTGGGGTAGCAAGGCAACCAACAAAGGCCACTACCTGCTGGAACTGGTGGCGGACCTTGACGCCGTCATTATGAACGAGTGCGACCCCAACTTTTGAAAGGAGGAGACAGAACATCTAGGCCCGATATCACAATTGCCTCTGAAACGCTGGCAGGAAAGATAACTAACTGGCGAGTGCTGAACGAGAGGAAGACCATGAGCGGACATAAGTATATAACGTACGAAATAAAACATGCATTGCCTTTACCTCGAGGTCATACTCAGAAGAAAAGTGGAACCTGCAAGGCTGGATATGGAAAATTTCAGTAGAGACTGAAAGGAGCGCAGATCTCGACTTCCCTTGGAACAGGTACAGGCTACGACGGGATGTGACGCCTCTATGCCGAAAAAAAAACAACTTTAAAAAGGTCTACTGGTGGAACAGAGAAATTGCGGAAGCAAGGAAAGTGTTTGGAAAGCAGAAGTATACAAGGTAATAAAAAGCTAGAAGGAAATGTGAATGACAAGGAAAATATCCCGAAAAAAAATAGGCACAAAAAAGTAAAAGTAGCGAAACTTGAATTGCAAAGACAATTTGGAAAGCGAAAACGATAAATGGAGGAAGTGTGCGAGGAAGTAGATAATGATGTATGAGGACTGGGATACAAGATAGTAACAAAAAAGTTGCGTGATCGACCTATAAATATATGTAGACAAATCCAGGCGCATAGCCAGATGGCCTTACGGAACGTAAAGACAGAAACCGCCACCAGGGGTTACTCAGAGAGGTGACCGAGGAGGAGATCAACCAACTAAAAGCTCTCACTAAAGCTCAAAGAAAGCCCCCCGGACCTGACCAAATCCGCCGGAGATCAATGAAGCTAGCAGTAGAGATAATACCAGATAGGATAAAACTTGTATTGCAGAAGGTATTGGAGTCTGGCGTTTTCCCCAACAGCTGGAAAATAGCTAGATTAGTCACTTAGAAAACCAAGCAAACCCATGATGATGATCCTGCCGGGAGCTCAGGCCGTTGTGTCTACTGGACTGTTATGGAAATAGAGTCATTGATACAAGGCAGAATTGAAAAACATAGGGGAATCGGATTGGCTACATGATTCACAGTACCCAGGTTTAGGAAGGGAAGGTCCACAGTGGATGCAGCCAACAAGAAAGCTGTTGAAGATAGGAGAAGACATGAGGCGAGAGCAACCCCATCAGACCAGAGGGTGCGCCGTAGTGGCCTTAGACGTTCAATGCTTTTAACTCAGCATCATAGGAACTCATCCTGGAGAAATTGCTGCAGACATACCACAATACATATACAGCATCGCAAGCAGCTACCTCGAGGATAGATATATCATTATGACGGACAGCGCAGGAACTGTCGTAAAGAAAAGAGGTCACCAGTGGCGTTCCACAGGGCTCAATACTGGGCCCAACTTTGTAAGAACATTGTACGATGGGGTACTACACTTAAACTGGGAACAGGGCTGTGAAGTAGGCTTCGCTTCCAGTGACCACAATCTCTGGTGGTCACAGCGAGAAAAAAGAGTAATGAGGCCACAGCCCTGGAAAAGATAAGCGGATGGATGAAACAGAAGAGACTGCACTTGGCACCAGAAAGACAGAAGCAATCGTCTTAAGTGGCAGAAGGAAACTGAGCCGGATCTATTTCACCGTACAGAATCGAAGTGAAACCAAAGACAGACTAAAATACTCGGCATCTGGTTCGATAAAAGTTTGAAGTTCCAAAACACGCATTGAAAAGTGACTGGAAAAGCTGAAAGATTGACGGTTGCTCTTGAATCAGTGTGCCCAGAAAAGGAGGCCAAGATCAGAAGCAGCGCAGACTGTTGGCGTCCGCAATACAATCTGTAATGCTCTATATGGGCACCGGTGTGAGCAAAAGATCTCTTGGCGTGGCGAAATATAAGAATATGTTCAGCAAACTACAGCAGCGGCTTGCAATACGCATCTGTAGACCTATCGTACCATTTCTTTGGATGCGGTTTTGGTGATAGCCCAGGTCTGATACCAATAGAGACGTCTAGCTCAAGAACGCCTTGCGCCACTACTATGAAAAGACAAGAACGAAAAGAAGAAGAAAGATCCCGTACAATGACCAGAATAGAACAAGACTGGCAGAAGAAGGAAAAGGTACAATGGACGAAAAAATCTCATACGCAATCTCAGAACCTGGATGGAAGAAACATGGAGAAATAGACAGATTACTGACACAAGCTCTAGAGGTGGACATAGATGCCCCAATACTATCTCTCCATGCAATAGGGAAGCGAAAGGCGTATTGCCCATGCAAACACGTAAAGACACACAGAGCACGCCCTGTTTGAATGTACGAATTTCAACAAAGAGTGAGAGAAAACGGAAGGAAACGATGGAAAAGTGACATCTGAAAATGTGATAGAAGAATGACGAAAAATAAAGTTGGTTGGGATAAGTATGCGGAAATGTTCCGGGAAATAATGAAATAAGGGAAAAAGACGAAGAGCAAAAGACAAGCTACAAGGTAAAAGACAAAAAGCCTCTCTAGTAATGCTATAAGCGATTCCAGAGACGGAGATCTAACGGAAGGGGTTTCAGTCCGTAGGTTACAAGGCACATTCTCAGTAGAAGTCCGGGGCATATCTGGCGGGCCCATAGCATCATGATTTCCCCTGCCGACACAAAATAAAAAAAAAATAAAAACGTGACGGGTGGTGAGCCCATGTCGTCTTATTTCAAACCAATGATATAATTCGTACATAACTTATTTTGAAAACTCATTGGTACGAGCCAGCCACCTGAGGATGAACTCAGGTCTCTCCACTCAGAAATTCCAAGGAAGGTAGAAAAACCACTCCCGGTTATCGTGACTTTTGAATAAAATGAATATATACAACAAGGTATAATTACAAAGTTTATAAAATGATGTATATTTCTGTCTAATTCTCTGCCAGCTTCATCCCACAAAATTTTATAATTGTGTCTCGTTTTTCCATCGCATCCGGTTTGAAATAACGATTCGATTATTTTTACTTTAAAAGAAAAATATCTCAAAAGCATTCCCAGCACTGAGACAAAAGAGTCCTTTCGACCCACCGTTAACCAAGGTATTTTTTGGGACAGTAAAACCAGGTTATGACCCTGTCCCCTTCTTTTTGGTCGACATTGGTAACGATCTAAACCGTTCATAAGTTTTGAAAATACCATTGGTACCCCTACTGCCTGGTGATCGAACTGGGTCTCTTGACTCGAATTCCGATCACCGAACCACTTCGACTATCGAGATTTTATTGTGATTTCAGATAATTGTATAATTTTGGTTTGGAACGAAATCGTGGAGCGATGCGCTGGACCAAGTACTTTTATTTTTTATGAAAGGGCATGAGAGTGATGCGTTTCACTCCCTTAGTGCCACGCCCAAATTGCGTGGTGGAGGGCACCGGTTGCACTCTCGCCGGACGAAACGCCAGAAGTTTGTTAGACTTCTACTCACGCCGGTATTCTGTGGGGTCGTGGTACACTTCCAGTCAGGCCAGTAACAACGGCAAAACTGATGCGTGACTCTACCACAAAAACTTGCTGCCATTGTTCTCCTCATATTTCCGAACAATTTAAATGTGTACCAATCTAAAAATAGTTGATTTCATCGCATTGTTGTTGTGAATATCTTGGGCAGCCCAGGTTCTATTCCTTTTTGTAACGTAACGGTTTATCTTCCTCGTTTCTTTTGTTCTTTAAATATTTCGCTCCCGGAATGATCCGTTAATTGGTCCATAGGTTTATTTTAACGTTAAAATGTAAAGCCATGTACATTTTGATATAATTTTCAATGCTCAGTTGCCTGTGTAGAGGCAAGAATAAATGTTTTATACTTTGACTGAAAAATATTGTGTACATAATGTCTAATATACTGGCCATTTTATAAATTAAAATAAAACAAGAATATTCGTTATATGCTTTTATGTATCTTTTATTTACACCATTTAATATACAATGAAACAAACTTAAATATTTAATACTGTTAAATCACTTGTTTAAGCATTTACATACCTATGGAATATTACTTTTGTTATGACTGGTCGATGTTCGCATCACGTCTGAAATGAATTCGGTGATATAAAAAATATGTTCACGCCTTTCCTAATACTTGGGTAACAAAGGGTCCAGACAATTAAGCCCGCAGCCCTGCCATTCATCGTTATTTTTACAGGACAACATGACGTTGATAGGCGTGTCGCCAAATCTTTGAGTCAAAGCCAACATAAACCATACGTTATTAAAGAAAAAACTCATTGGTACAGGCTACTACTTGGTCTAACTCCAGGTCTTTCGACTGGAATCTTTCGAAATGACTACGCTGTTTTACAATCTTTGGCCGGGGTTGTCAAAGAGACTAAGTGTGATAAGACTTCGTGAGGTTTACCTACCTCATAACAGAGAAAAGTAACTCATCTCGTAATGAAAATAACAAACATCTGAATGAAGACAATATGGATAAGTGTTGACTACATTTCCAACCCCTTTCAATACAACTGAAATCTGGCGTAAACAATTGTGCGTTGGCGGATTGGGGAATTATCGAATAAGATGCAGTTGTATTCAAAAAGCAGTTTTTTGAAATTGTTTATTTTGTAACATATATTACTATCTGTATATAAACTAAGACCCATAAAACATACAGTACGTGAGATGGATAGATGATAACACAAAACATTAAATCCATGAATTTTGTAACACAAATTCAGCCGAGTATTCAACCAAGACCCATTCTTTCATCACGACGGTGATGTGATCCTCAAATGAATAAATAACAAATATATATTTACATAATTTACTAATTGTTTAACATTTGTACTAGTTACAGAATATAAAGACATAACTGAAAACTAAACACTCAAAAGAGAATTTAAACTTAGTTTTCTTTGTTTCCAAGGAGACTTGATTGAAAACCTCCGCAGTTTTTGAGGTCAGTTAAAAGTGTTCTTAACAATGATTAAAGAAAATCTGTTCAGCCGTTTGAAGATCATGAGCTCATTTCTGATAGAAATCTACTCTTTTTCGTTTTTTATAGAATAGGGGGCAAACGAGCAGGTGGCTCGTGATGGTGATGATTACCGCCATAAACACCACCGGCCTACTAGAGGAATAGCAGATGCGTTGCCGTCCCTTGAGAAAGTATATGCTCTTTTCTTGTCTGATGGATGTCAAATTTAGATTTATATAATTTGAGGAAAATAAATACACTAAACTTTGTTATACAAACAAAAAATGCGTATTTTAACGTCTGTTGGAATTAATTTTTAAAGAAAACAGCAAGCTGCGAGGGATAACTAAAACTTCGGAAGTCATAAAAAGTGCATAAATTCGTGATGGGGGCTGCTGAGCAGGTTGCTACACGATGCGGCGGCAGGGCGGGGAGCAGCGCTGCTTGCGCTCGGCGCGCGGCTGCGCTCCGCAGCCAGCCCGCGCTTCTGCTGCGGCGTGGCGCGGATCAACGTCAAGAAGGCCTGCGGATTGCGACACCTTTTTTGATGCTCGTTGTATTACTGCGGCGATAAGCTTCACCACTTATCACATCGTCCCAAATGGGCTTAGATGAATGTTGGCTCGAATGGACTTAATTTTTCTGACCTCTGTCTACCTCGTTATTAAAAATGCGTGATATAAAATAATACTATTAAATAAAAGAAAATAGCCCGATACTGACAGGATTCGAACTTGTGACATCTGCTGGACCGTGGCAACATGCAACCTTAATATTACTATTCAGCACCTAATTGCTATCAATACCGAAACTACACAAATGATTGCCACTACTTGAGGTAGTTTTTGGTGCAATTCTTCCCAATACGCAGTAGCCAAGTGGTTTGTGTCATCGGAATCGAATCAGGACAACTCGAATTCGATCCTCAGCAGAAGCTTCATACCAATGCTTTCTTGAAACTTATGTACATATTGGCACCATTGGCTTGGGAACAAAAGAGCTCGCCAACTTTCATTGTTCCAAAATAACATGTGAAATGTGTCTGAACCTCCTGACTACCCTCGTACCATACGAAAATACATACGTAACTGGAACTAGTATTGTAATAGAAGGAGATTTAAAAAGTCCTCATTAATAATTAATATTTTTGGGTGCGTTTTTGAATTGATTTCTTTATTTAATTTTTTGCATAAAACCAGGCTAATTTTATGTGATGTGTCCTCACCTGAATCAAAAATCTTGATAACCTTGATATACATAGACGAGACCAATTAATTTTTTTTTTTTTGAGGTTGTAGCCCTGGTTTCTAGAGGCCAGCAAGGAGATTTAACCAGAAAAACGTTCCACGTCACAGATTAAACAAATGACACTGGGTTTGTAAATCTGTATAATTTTTCAACATGTGATATCATAATAAATTAAACGGAAAGCGCTGTCGGATATGCGCAGCGTACACTTGTCTAACTTAACACACAAGAAATGTTGGGTAGTTTGAAAAAGAAACATGCAACATTTAAGTCTAAATGGAATACAGAAGCTCTACATGGAACTGCTGTGTAATAAAATGTATGACAATTCAAAAATAGATTAATATGTCGATTTATTAATACATTTCTAAAAGTTCCTTTTAATCTTTTAACGAAAACAGATTTAGCGCAGCCAGGCGTATGGCTGCGTAAAAAAATAAAACAATGGCTTTATAATTAATTTATTACCTAATGTTTGAATTAGGACTGCGAACCATGACAGGGATTTAGATCCGCCATTCGACTATTGTCGTGATCCACTCGAGCACAAGCGTTGCAGCTTAGTGGGAGTGGTTAACAAGAATACTGGTAATGTTAGGCATTGCTAGTATCTTTAAAATAGACGAAGGTAGTATTCCTCAATCGTATTTGAGCCACCATTCTCATTTTACTAAATTCTTTTTATAGTCCTAAATAACTTTTATCAAAAAGCCACAAAGGAAATAACTAATCTGGCTTCACGCCAATAAACCAGAATGCATCGGTGTGCTAATATCAGGTTCAATGCAATTCGACAATCTTATTATGTCTTACATTTATAACATAATTCATTTAAACCTAATGACAGCTACTAAAATTATACAATACAGAAATTAAATATTAAAGGCCATAATGAAATTTAAATTTGGGCAATTTATGCTAAGCAGACAGCATATATTTTTTATCAAAATTTTGGCGACAAATTATGAACATTTTATTTATGAAGACAT